>JAHPZR010004262.1:22500-50000 GCA_019787425.1 Platygyra sinensis
TACTGGCACAATAAACTATAGCTGATTGACCAATCAGAGTGTGTGGATTGATTTGGTTATTATATAAATTAAGTTAAATGATGTTTAACAAAGTTAACCGCCACGAGCTTAGCAGGCACTTTTTCTTGGTCAGTGGTTACGTATTCAAGTGCAGGCTCACATGGCTCGTTTCAGCTTTGTTTCAGCGTGTTTGCTTTTGCGTACCAAGTAGCGGTTTGTGTCTTCAAGCAGCTCGCGCTGCTGGTTTTGAGTCTCTAGCGTTTTGGGGCTTCTCTAGCAACGGTTGTCCGAGTTCCCCCACCCCACCCTCCCTCTTTCTTTCCTCCATTGATTCATTCAGTGTTGACAGGTGCCTGGAATGGGGCCTCATGGCTGGATTTTGGGGATTTGCCAGCCATGGGAGCGGTATTCTATCTAGGGGCTGAATGGCCACAGTGGAAGCCCCTGGATATCCCAGGCACCCACTTTCCACTCAAGCGAGGCAGCGGTTAATTAAGCAATAGACCACAAGTTTCTATGCGTTATAAAATGTATTTACATTCGGCGGAGCTAAACTGTAAGTGACAGCGACAAAGAATGTAAATATTTTCCTGTTGGCATGAAATGCTTGCGTGCCGCTATGGCATTAATTTATTCTATTGTTGTATTCATATATAAGGATTGACAGGCTGTAATGTATTCATCTCAGCTCTCGAACTTTCAAATTTTAATTTAAAGTTCATATCATCTTTTATGTCTGGTAATCCTACTTCACCTCTAGCCCCCAGAGGTTAGTGCGCCTGCATTTGGTTGGGGAATACGTTCCCATTTTTCCCACTGGGTTTTTGGGTTTTCGTATCAGGCGGTTGCACAAGCTTTATAGCCTGAGTGGTATTTACTTACATGTGTTATTGTAATTAATGTCTTATTTTGAGCTTTGTAATTATACTCGGACGGCATTAAACACTCAGGCTCCCAGTTCGAGCTGCACACCCATTATAACTGTGTAAGACTCATGAATATAAATAGGAAAGCAATAGACCACAAGTTTCTACGCGTTATAAGCTGATAAACCACGCGGGATGTTGGTAGAACACGAGAAGAATTCGTAAACCAATCGCCTGTGGCTCGTGATTTACAAATTCTTCTCGTATTCTACCAACATCCCGCGTGGTTTATCAGCTTTTATACAATAACAAAATCAATGCGCGCGCTCTGATTGGTCGATCAGCTATGGTTTATTGTGCCGGTAAACCCATAGAAAAATCGCGCGCCTTCTGAATTATTATATAAAAGCAATAGACGACAAGTTTCTATGGTTTATAGGCTGATAAACCACTTGGGATTTTGGTAGAACACTCAAAGAATTCGTAAATCACTCGCCTGCGGCTCGTGATTTACAAATTCTTCTCGTGTTCTACCAACATCCCGCGTGGTTTATCAGCCTATAAACCATAGAAACTTGTGGTCTATTGCTTAAATAACCCATAGAAACTTGTGGTCTATTGCTTTTATATAATAATTCAGAAGACGCGCGATTTTTCCGTGGGTTTACCGGCACAATAACCCACAGCTGATTGACCAATCAGAGCGCGCGCATTGATTTGGTTATTATATAACAGCCTATAAACCATAGAAACTTGTGGTCTATTGCTTATAATACACATGCAAAAAGTTAATCATGCATAAAAAGGTATGTTGATTGATCTATTCACAGCTGTTTCTTTTTATTTTTTTCACTCGCCAAAGGCCTGTGAACAAACCAGTAATTGATATGCCAAACTGCTAAAAGAGCAGATTTTTGCAATAATGCTGATTTACAACAGTTAATTTACCAAAGTATTAAAATTTAACGAATCCTTCAGCATACGTGTGGGTGTTTTTTCTTTTGTTCATTACGACCGCCTTACCTCTACTCCATTGTCCGACAGGTCTATAATGGTGACCTGACCACTGAGGTTATCCGACAGTCCACTGCCCACCCACACCTCCACTTTAGGTGTGTCTTTTTCTTCAAAGTGACGAACAGTCATGCACTCTACTGTCTGTCCCTTGGACACGGCAATGTCGCGCTTCAAACAGATCAGCTCGGGGTCACACAAGCGCGAGTAGGCCTGACAAAAAGAGCCAATTCAATAAGTTCGCTAATAAATTGCCAGTCTTAGCTTTTTATGAGAAGGGAGTAAAGTAGGTCAGGTTTACAAACATTGTTCTTCTTTCCTGACTACTGAAATGATCGCAAATCATCAATTAACGAGCAGACAGAAAACAAAGGATCAACAGACCGAAAACATTTCCCAAAAATAAGAAGCTGAAAAAACAATTCTCCCGCTGAAAAAGCCGCACACGTTATCAGTCAGTGGCACTAAAAGCAGATGTAGAAAGATGTGGATATACAGCATGGGCATGCAAGGCCAGTGCCTTTTCTGGTGACAAGATGAAAATAATAGTTTATGCTATTACTTGAATCCATTGGTCATTCGCAGAATAAATTTAACCCTTTTCCCCAGACCTTGTAGAATGCTCTGGTACCACAACAAGGAGCAACGCAACAGTTTTTTTTTTTAGATAAACAATAAGAACGATCTCGCCAGTTTACCTGCTCAGCAGTAGCTCTCTTGTGCGGCTGAGGCTCAAGAGCATGCGCAATAAGATCCGCCATGTCTGGCCAGGGAGGGCAGTCTGAAGACGTGATAGGATCTAAGGCTCGTCCTTTCAACACAGCTGCATCCAGCTCGTGCCGAAAACGCAAGTCTTCAAACGGCTTGGTTCCTCCTGTCACGAGCTCATACAGGAACATGCCAAACGAATACATATCGACTTCTACGTTGTAGGCGATGTCACCCCGAGCGATTTCGGGTGCTCGGTAGCCCGGCGTACCTTCGGTGGCGGTCAGCCCGCAACGAGTGGCATACCGAGCGATGCCGTAATCAGATATCTTGGCGTTGATCAGGTTCGTGAGAGAAAGGGAGAAGATGAGGATGTTGTGGGGTTTTAGATCACGGTACACGATCAGGTGATGATGTAAGAACGCTAGGCCTTCTGCAACCTGGAATAAGAAATACACCAAGTTAAGATTAAGACAACCACTCAAACAAAAGACTAATTAGCAAGAGTGTTTTTACGAATCTGTGCAACTTTGGCTCTTTCTACAGGAGGCCTTTTTTATTACCGTATGCATCCAGGGGAACACTTGGCATTTTGGGAAACCCCCTAAAATGGTCAAAATGAACATAGAGTTCATTACGCCCAAGTCGCTAATGGAGGGGAGGTGCCTAAGAAGCCCGGGGCTGCAACTGCAATCACAACCCCAAGGCACTAGAACACCCGACTGGCCTGCCCAACCCGCAACCAAGCCACGAGCCCCCCGCGCCAAGCCCCCCTCAGGCACCCGTCACACTCGAGCCAGATAGCTCAGTGGAAAGAAAACTTATTTAGGGGAAGGGGGGGGGGGGCGGTAGAGAGGGAACACAGAGAACCGCTTAACTACTAAAATTGAACCCACAAACGCCACGCTAACAGAGCAATAGACACGCTGCAAGCACATGGGACGACAACGCATGACCTAACCAAGAATACCGCTGGACAAAGTCAGCCCCAGGGCTCCCACGGCCATGACGGCTGCAAACACTGTGGAACACACCAACGCCAAACAAACGTTAATAGACGGCCAAGACACTGGCAAACGCTTACAATGAACGCCACTGACCAGACTAGCTCCTGGCGACTATGTAAATTCATAAACTACATCAAAGCGTTACAGAACGCACCAAACGCTCAACAAACGCTAACAGATGGCCAAGACACAAAAACGCTACTGACCAGATAAGCTCTTAGTCGTTAACTATGTAATCTTCCATTCAACTATATTCATCAGCATGGCAAATCACAGCTCGTCACGTTACTTAGAAGCAAGAATATCGCGGGGTGCATTACCTGTAACAAGAATACCTCCAAAAATAACAGCTCACTAGTGGATTTTGGACTTAATGACTCCAAGCTTTATACGCTGAACAATGTATGAAAGGCTTTCTTCTCACCTGTAACGCAATTCTGTGTTGGATTCCTTTGCTGAGTGCCTGCCCTCTGTTTAGGAGCGTGCTCAGTGATCCCAGAGGAGCCAACTCCATTATAAGAGACCAGGGCTTCATACAAACGCCCACCATGGTAATAATACTCGGATGACGCAACTTCCAAAGGAACACGACTTCCTGTCGAAGCGACGTGTGAGGATTGCACTCATTTCCGGTATGAAACACCTATACAAAAACAACACGGTCTAACATTAGCTAAAAGGTTGTTGTGAAGCCAAAAGGTCTAAATGGGGAGGAAGGATGGTGTAGGGGTGAGACCGCTAGCCTTCCACCAATGTTGCCCTGGCTCGGTTCCTACTCGGTGTCATATAAGCGTTGAGTTTGTTGTTGGATTTTGCCATACTCCGAGCGTTTTTCTCTAGCTACTCCGGTTTTTGTCCCTCCTGAAAAACCAACATTTTCAAATTCCAATTCGATCAGCATAGTCCGGAAATGTTCGTCTGACCTTCGGAACAATTTTGGAAAATCAACGGAAATCTTCGGAAAGTGGTCGGAAATCTTCGGAAAATCATCAAAAACGCCTTCATTCCCCAAGAGTGACTTACGGCTTTTACCAGGGTTCGTACCTTCTTTCAGTCTAAACAAATTTCCAGGACTTTTCCAGGACTTTACAAGGACTCAGATTGATTTTTTAAGGGCTCTTAAATTCTCATTAACCCTTACGCTCCCAAGATCTCAAGATTAATTCTCCTTACTGCCTTCCATACGCTTCATATTTTTTAGTTGAGTTTTACAGATTTCCAGAACTTCCCAGGACCGGTAGCCTTTTTCCAGGATTTTCCAGGTTTTCCAGGACCCGTACGAACCCTGTTTTACTCTGTCTAACGCCAGACGATTTTATTCGTCAAAGGGGGACCCCTTGGGCAGTAAAGGGTTAAATTGTACCGCTTAGAGTAACAAAGTTGAAAGCAGCAGTCACAAACCTTAGCGGCAACAGACTTTCCATCATAAAGAGCTCTGTACACCGCGCCATAGGCGCCGTCTCCAAGCAGCGAGGTACGCACTGTATTCAGCACCAGTTTACTCTCTTCAATTCTGAACTGTTCACCGACATCTTCCAGGACCACATCAGGCGCTATCTGATGCAGCGACACCAGCAATTTCGTGTTGGGGCACATGATGTATTCATTTGCACTCGCCCTAACTATGGTGTCAAGGGCGAAAGCATGAGTATCCTCTCCCTTGCACACAGGACACATAGCCTGCTTCTTGACAAGAGGTAGCCCTTCCTGTGGATCCACTCCACCTAAGCATAAGAGATTGACATGTAAATACCGCCTTGATCATCTATTTTGCACAGCATTTTCAAAATAAATATTCAAATTTTGTTCTTTATACTGGTCAATGCGCCCAGCTGCACCTAGCTAATTCACAGGCATGCCGTTTACACTGAAAGAAACAAATATAGCAACTAAACATAATAGGCTTAAAAATCCAACTGATGGGAGGCAGACCAGTGGGCTATTTATAAGCATGACCGAGGAGTTGAACTAGGATCTACAGACAAACAACTCCAGCTAAGCAGCCAGAGCGGGACTTGAACCCACGACCTCCAGAAATCAAGTCCAGTGCCCTTACCACTCTGCCACGCTGCCTCCCCTTGAGGAACTTCATAATTTATAGTTGTTGTAGACTGGAACACTTACGCAAGTCTGGAAACCATTCCTCCAGCAGAGTGTCCAAATGATCAACCACATGTGCGAGAATTCTTGCTCCATGCTTTGTACTTGGCGTTGTAATCACCACAGTGTCCGCACAGGGATTGGTCAGACCGTGTGATATAACGAGGAATGCATGCTCTGACCAGTAGACGAAGACACCTTCATTCCACTGCTGGACTTGTGGTTCACGCGGACTCTCCATTTGGACTCTATAGTCCATGTACAAGTTCACCACAAAAGTCTGCACTCTTGCAATAAGGCGTGGCCAGAAACTGGGGGGTAGGTAGGCAAGGTTGTACTCGCGGCTCACAAACACATTACGTCCCGGGTTTGGAATCTTGATTGAGGGTTGTTTATTGCTGAGCAAAGATGGCAAAAGGTACTTGTCGTCTCTCAGTGGGAGAGCAATGCAGTAGTGTTCAAGCAGCCTGTAAGGAAGAAGTGTCAAGTTCAAACTGTCTTCTACATGTATTCTTTTTTTCCTTCCATTGCACTGAAGTTAAGAATATTCTTTTCATTTTACTTGTAAAGTAGTGTATCATATGTCATGTGAACGGTATAAAATATCTGCAAGCTTGTAAAATTACATGTATATTAACATTGCGTAACATCTGCAAGTTTGTACAATTAGCAATTACACTTATAGAGAGGTTTTCAATACCAAAACCAGACCACCGACTACTCGGCCAATCTCAAATTGTGTTAAAACCAAGACAAAATTGCCTCCAGTGTTGTGATTACATTGGGCAATCAATTGAACACTAAAGCACATGCAAAGCTATTTTGTTGCTTCATTCATTTCTCTAACTTTCAACTAGCATAATAAAAGGAAGCAGAAATTGAATACTAGCTAGTTAGTCTTACTGAACTGAACATAAAATGTGTATGTCTGATGAGATGCGCAACACAAAAGAATGTCCCAAAACGGCAGGTAAGGACGAAGCCAAAACTGTAGAACAGGGCCGGTTTTTCTTTTTAAAGCGGGTTAACGTTAACCCAGGATTAAACGTTAACTGCAGCATTATTTTTTCTTGTTTTAAAATGTTCTTCACCTCTAATGTTTGGTGCAGTTTGAGATTACTACAGCTCAAAGGGCAAACAATATAAACAGAATACCTCACCAAAAAGTTACAAAACTGAAATCAAAATTCTCGCTAACCCTGGGCTAGCTTAACCGGACTTTGAACAACCCGGCCCAGAAGGATACGTTAAAGAGTAACCACCACATTTAATTCTACTTCACGTAGATCACACGAATCATATGAAAGAAACCTTCACGCAGTTTTCATCCAAGAAAGGTGTCAGGCAATGACTTTTAACCTATATCTGTAAAATGGTGCATCGTTTAAACATAGAGAGAGGACTGGAAACAGTTAACAAGAACGAAGGCAGTTATGTAAAAGCCATCATGGAGCTTACCTTATTATCTGGGGCATAAGATCGGGAGTCAGGTTAACCACACCACTTCCATCTCTGACCAATTTCTCGAGATCCTCCAAACCAAGGATGCCATCGGTGTTCTTGCTGTCTTTTCTTGTCACCAAATGAACAAACAAATGGAACACCCACAGAGGATCAACAAAAAGGAGATCGTTCAACTGGCAGGCTGGATGATCAACATGGATGAGAACTCCTAGAAGTAAGAAAAAAAAAATCAAGGTGCCAGATCAAAGAACTAGGCTTATTTTAGTTAGGTGCATCTGAAACACGCTTTCCAAAGAGAGAAATTCCTAACTGATGGCTGTGAGAGACTTGAGAGCAATAGACCCTTTGCATAAATGGCGCCTAAATTTGAATAACAATACTCATACATCCATAGCCTTTGTCGTGCAACATGAATGTGAGGCTAAGGATGTACAAAGTATTAGGCGCTATTTATGCTATGAGAATTCTGAGAACTTTGATTGGTATTTGGCGGTTGGCTTTCACATTCGAGAAAGCCTTTTGACACTACGTATACGTGGCTAGGACATGAAATCCTACCAGATACGGAGTGACAAACGAACGGTAGTGAAAGGTCCACTGTATTGCACGAGGGCAAACATTAAGGGAGCCTTACCTGCTTCAGTCAAGAACCTTATGGCTTGTTCAAGCTCAGAATCATCCATGAGTAATTCATTGTCCTGAATGAGCTTTCGGATGTTGGCCATTTTCAAGATTCTCGGTGCTTCATGTCCTCTGGCTCGGACAAGATGCAAAATCAAGTCCTGCAGTCGCACAAAGTTCTGTGGCACTCTGGGGCCAATCAATGAATGGCCTTTACACTTGCATTTTGGAATGAGCTCCATGATTCGATGACGGAGAGACTGCACTCCTGATGTTTCTTGAGTGCAGTCGAGTACCACGTGAATCTTGACCTGGGGGAAGCCGGCACCAGCACACATGCCGAGGGCTCTTACCTTGATCTCATTTAGCAACTTGGTGACCTGGTCCTTTGGCACCTTATCCTTATGAGTACCCACAAGCATGATGGACGCCTCTGGCGCACAGGCGTGTATGTTGAGGAGCCAGGGCTTAAGAGCATCGATCTCACTGGTGCCTTTGCTCACATCATAGACTGCCAAAAACAACGTCCTTGACGATAGGAGACACTGATAAGCACTGTACAAATCATCACGTCCTTTAAGATCCCATGTGTTGATTACATAGTTCACGCTTTTGCGGTGGCAAACTTTGCACTCAGCTTTGGTGTCTCTGACACACCATTCTCTCGTCATTACATCATGGTGTGGTCCTGAAGCAACATCTTCCCGTAGCTGGTTCAGCAACGTCGTCTTTCCTCGTCCTGCCTGGCCAACAGCGACCAACTTCATGCGATAATAAGGCACGGAATTCTTGAGCCTGGAATGCAAGAATCCTATGAGTTCTTGAGCTCTGCTTTCTAGAATAGCTGAGTCCAGATCAAGCTTGAGGCCAACCAACTGTAGGTCCCACAGATTGGACAATCTTCCCATCTCATCCGGCAAGTGTGAGATACCAGTGTTGCGGCTCAAATGAAGGGAGGTCAGTGATTTCAATTCCCCAATTCTACCGGGCACTGACTTCAGACAGTTGTCGCTTAAATTCAGTCTTTCGAGGTATGCCCACTTCTCTACACCCTCCAAGGAGAGCTTTTTAATTTTGTTATCAGCAAGAACAAGCTCTTTCAGCTGCTGTGTAGACCAGGAAATAGGAGGTGGAATGTCTTCCAGATTGTTACTTGAAAGATCCACAACTTTCACATTGGGAAGTGTGAGAAGAAATCGAGGGAATGAAAATTGTTTCTTTGAAGACTGTCCACCAAATTTATTCTTGTTTAACCGTACCGTTTTCAAATTTGTCAAGGATGGCGCCACAATCTCTGGCAACGTTGTCAAATTGTTGTTTGAGGCCACAAGAGTTTCAAGAGAAAGACAATCTGAAACGAATTCACGTGGAATTTCCGAGAGCTGGTTGTTTGACAAGTTGAGTGTTTTCAGTCGCCGTAGTTTCAAAGCAGAATCCGGCACCTTCGTCATGTTATTGCCCGCCACATACAGACTTGTTAAAGCCGGAAATATATCTCCTAACCACACAGGGAAACAGCTTTCCTCATTGTGTGATAAGTCCAAGTTCTCAAGCATATAATTGCTATCTCCAGGAGGTTGAGGCCGGTCCATCTTTATCTTGTTGTGTGACAAGTTTAAGACTTTCACCCCTGTCTGGATAAAGCAGTAAGGAAAACTCGAAAACTCGTTGTGACTCAGATTCACATATCGTAATTGGGGCATAGCATCACAAAGCAAAGACGGAAATTTTGACAATTGGTTGTGACTTAAGTCAAGCTTCTCGACTTTTGCCAGATATGCAAGAAGCATTGGAGAGGCTTCTGTAAGTCGCTCCAGACTCGAGATGTTGTTGTTTGAAGCATTAATTAATCGCACTGTTGCCTTGGCAGAGATAGCTCTGATCGACTGCTTTCGCATTCTTCTTGCTTCAAAGGGGTCGCAAGTCCTTGACCTTCTTCTGTCTGCACATGGGCCAAAGAATCTACCACTGTCAAACTCATCACTGCATGTACTCAGGGACCGTATTCTGTAACCCTGCGGAAGGTCCCAGTTGTAAACGTAGATACGATCAGGCATTTGAAACACACCAGGCACGTCTTCGGATTCTGTTATTCCGTCGATCTGTTCAGAGTCGGTATACGGCAGTGGCGATACCTTTACAGCATAAAGAGAGGCATCTAGACTGTTGACCGGAGGAATTACGTCACTGCGTGCACGCCTCTTCAACACAGGCCGCGAACCTTCTGGCAGGTTCTCATCAAATGACCTTCTGTGAGCACTCCTGGGTAAAATAACACAGGTCCTGTCTGAAAAGGGAGACACAACACGAGGATCATGTGAGCTGTAGGGGAAGGAAGCTCCACTGACACTACGTGCCCGCAATGCTGATTTTTCAGTTAATTCAGGAACATTCATATCACTGTCGGAGTCAAAATCAGAATCATTGTCCGACTCATCCTCAAGGCTGAATAATGTATCCATGCCAGAAAGGACTCTTGCCTTGTCCGCCTGCCACCCAGTTAAGCTACCATCCAAAGGCTCGTTTATGATTGGTTCACTCCCTTTTCTTCTAAGGCGATTACTTAGAGTGGCTCTTAGTTGTGTTGTTCTCTCTGCATGGTCTAGGAAATCAGTCCAGCTAGTACTAAGGACTGGTGGAGAGTACCTATTACCAGCAAGAGAAGGTGACATCCACTCCGGGAGCAAATCACCCAAATTAAGGTTGCTGAATGCAATGATACCAGCTTCTTTGTCATGGCCAAGATGCTGCAGAAGCAGTCCCACAATGTTTCTATGATCCATCTCAAGGGAAAGCCTTAGTGAACTCTGAATGTCTGTGATACCCTGAGTGAGAAGGAACTTGACCATTTCTTCCTTGCCGTTCTGGCAAGCGCGGCAAAGTGGTGTATTCTCGCCATGACCAGCATTGACATCTGCACCCTTCTTTATCAGACAGTCGGCTCCTTTGAGAAGGCCTCCAGCACATGCCGACAACAGCATCTGTGTTTTCAGATTCCGTTCACAGCCAAGATACCGAATGCATTCGCTGGATAAAAATACAAGCTCTGGTTCTTCAGAAAAGTTCTCCAATATGTAAAAAAGCCTTTCGTGTGCACAGTTGTTCACCAAAATTGTGCTCTTCCCTTCATCTATTTGAGCAATGACAAGCATGGCTGCACAGCCTTCTGCTTGAACACCTCTATCTTCCTTGGCCTCACACATGGCCTGAATGACACTAGACACTGCTTTTTGACAATGAGCATCAGACAACAAAGGTGCCAGCACTTGAATAAGAATGCATCCTTTCTGTAGTATTGCAGGTTCTGTTAGGTGCCTGCTCATCGTATTAAAAATGGTATCCACGCCACCATGACCTGAACTTTCAGAGACTACGAGATTTGGAATTTCTTCGGCAGCAGCAAGCACACCTGATAAGTCGGGAAAGAAAAAGTACAATAATCACTCAGTGATGTAGAAAATATTTCTTAGAGATAGAGACAACATTCTTAGTTTCTAGTGCCTCACCACCTCGCTGATGTGATTAAGAGTTTTCTTCAGAATACAAATAATGAAGTGCCAAGAATATGTGTCCTTGTTTGTTTGCTACTGTAGTTGTTGTTGGTTAGCCAATCATGTTCATTGGTCTAGCTCAGATGGGAATTTCTGCTGAGGCAGCAATTTATGAATTATTGGCGAGTTTTTTGTGATTTCCCCTTTGAGTTAAGTTATTTTTGGTTGAGGTCGGTTGGGGTAATCTACCACAAATACCAGGTAGTTATCACTTAAACTTTATGTATATAATATTTTACTGTGGCCTTTCTCGGGATATGAGCATCGTCTCTGGGTTTTCATTCAATTGGTAATAATTATTAACTCCCTCAGTGGTTCATAGGTTAAGTCTGTATACAAGCCAAGTGGCCCATAAGGTCAGAGCTTATTCCAGTTTCTGCACCATAAAGTAACTAGGAATTTCTACCCCCCCTGGATGGGATTACCCAGAGTTACCCGCAGCATCAAATCGCTGGTACCCATTTTTACACCTGGGTGGAGAGAGGAACTGTGAGAATTTAAGTGTCTTGCTCCAGCACACAACACAATGTCCCTGCCTAGGGATCAAACATGGACTGCTTGATCCAGAGACAAGTGCACTAACCATGAGGCCACCACACCTCCACACTCAGTCTAAAACAAAAGCTCTTTCCATTGTGCACGCCAAGGTTGTAAAAGAGTCGTTTTAAATTCACAAGCGAACATTAGTCATACACCTGTAGCTTATGAGACCTTACTAGTCAAGAAAATTAGAAAATTATCCTGTAACGACCAGGAATTCAAATACATATTGGCCAGTGCCAGATGCAAACGAATTTTAGAAAATGTCAAAGCATTTGAACAATCAATCCACTGCAGAGCTGTTAACTGAATTCAGCGTGTTTTGAACACATGCATAATGCCACATGTTGGAAATCTGAATTGATGATACCTTTAGCTCTGAAATACAATTCATTGCTTCTCTTTGAATAAAAACAAGACGCCAAAAGGCGATTCCGTGTGATGCTTGGGCTAGGGAGCGTAGCATTGGAATGGATTCTGAAGTTAAGTAAAGTGCCTTGATTATTCAGTTAGATCGGCTATAAAAATCACTGAGGAAACGGTGTTGAAGAAACGGTCACTGTGCTTGTAGTGGAAAATAGCGTAGGCCGGCGGATAATTACTGTGTGAGCAGAGTCTCCTTCAATTCCCCGGCTCCTATTTCCTTTTTCCGGGTGTTCTACAAGATGGAACGAGAGTTTGCATGGTGTTTAG
Organism: Platygyra sinensis; assembly: GCA_019787425.1. Taxonomy (NCBI): domain Eukaryota; kingdom Metazoa; phylum Cnidaria; class Anthozoa; order Scleractinia; family Merulinidae; genus Platygyra; species Platygyra sinensis. The sequence continues at coordinate 35,065 of JAHPZR010004262.1, forward strand.
AAATGGCATCAAAACTGGCAGAAGTAATCTTGCAACGTGAAAATTACATTGAGATCGCAAGAACTTTTAGAAGATCTCAAGACATGAATGGTAACGCAACGTTTTAATTATTTGAAGACTAAAATATCGTGAAGGGCTCTGTTGCCGTCAATGAACGTAACGAATCTGCCAAACTATTAAGAGGCTGAAAAAATTATTGTCTGTTATATCATAATAAGCCTTTGGATGAGAGGCTCTCTGGTGTGGGGGAAAAACGTAACGCATCGTAACGCAACTGGTATATTCCCATCGATCGATGTGTGCTTGTTTATTCAAAACAGCGAAAGGATTAAAGTTTCGATCTATCAGAAGCATGAGGAATTCTTCTAAACACTTATTTCCCTTTGTATTTATAAATGTTAAAAGTTGAACACTGTAAATAAAATAAACATCGAATGGAATAAACCTTCTCGCAAACACTACTTACATGTGCGTTCTGGTAAACAGGTAAGTTCAATGTCAGCAAGAATACACACAACTTTACTCATCACGTAGCATGATTGTCGACTCATGGATTGAATGAACTGCGAAAATTTTGATAGAGTAAAACCCTTCAAATGCAAATCAACAAGTATTTGAGCCAATTTTTGAAATGATTGGTGTCGATGTTTTCCGTGATGGACTCCTTGATTTGTGAATACACTGATGCAATGCATATCTGTGTCAAAGTTGCTTCAGACTTCTTGTTTAGACTAAGCGTTAGGCACGTAGGCCGGATGAACACACAGGTTAGGTTGCTGAACTCGTTCGTTCGTTTGGCAGGCCGAGTGAACAGTGAACTCTTTGGTTCGATGCGTAACACGGAACGGATGATGTTCAATTCAATACACAATGTCCAAATGCCTTCTAAAATGTCTTAATGTTTATTCCTCTCTTTGCCAGAATCGCAAAATGTTCCTTACCAGAATCGCACAATGCTTGGAAATTACAGTCCTTGCGAGAGTCGCAGAATCGCAGAATGTTTGGAAATAAAAATAGTTTCAGCTGTCAATCACATTTGCCGTTTTGCGTCGACGAAAAAAAAGAAACCCTACCGAAAACTTACCGTGACCTGCCGCAGGCATCTCACGGAATTAATTTTAGACTAATTTTCCTCCAAGTTCTTTTTCTCCCTCTGCCTTAAAATGCCAATTTTAGATTTTCAAACTGATAGAGTGAACTGGGAGTGGCCCAAGCCACCAGTCAGAATAGGCTAAAATACAGGAGTTCTGGCAAACCTTGAAATGTTCTATTATTTCTTTGCATTCCTATTTTATCATACTTTTTAAAGTTTTGAGAGGACTTCACAAGTGAAGCCTTGGAGCCAAGGCTAGCTCATAGCTGCCGGAGCTTATCCTGGTTTCTGTAGCATGAAGTGGCTGGAAGTATTTCTACTTCCCCTAGGCGGGATGTTAGTCCATCGCAGGTCACTCCCCCGCAATTTGTTAGGTTCCCCAACAATTCGCCAGTACCCATTCATACACCTGGCTGGAGAGAGGCACTGTGAGAGTAAAGTGTCTTTCCCAAAAACACAACACAATGTCCACGGCAACGGCTCGAACCCGGGTCGCTTGCTCTGGAGTAAAGCGCACTAACCATGAGACCACCCTGCCAATATTGCAATCAGCTCTTTTTTAATTTGCATAATACCCCTCCCTAACAAGGGATACTATTTTTCATGTAAATACTTACCCAAAGCCTCTAATGCAATCTCTGACAGGGATATCTCGTCTGGAAAATTGTCCATAGCATTCAAAATCATACAATGAATTCCCTCAACAGCACTTTGATGCCAGACAAGCTCAACATCAGTTGCCAAGCAAGCAATTAATGCTATTGCTTCTTGTTGGACACCAACATGGTCTGCAAACCTGCAAAATCATAAGATTTCTCAACAAGAATTCTTACTAACTTGTGAAAGCATTACCAGTTCACTTCTTTAGATGTAAGAATGCTATACAACAAAGCTATCAGTCATTTCTCTTGCTACGATTGCCACCAACTGCTTACCTTTGAGCACAACTGAAGACAAGCTCTAAAACGCCACAGTTAATCAAGAGTTCTTTATGACCACGCCCAGACAATGACAATCCTCGCAGTGCTCTGCAGCCCCACTGTTGAACTTCAGCTATCTGTTTGTGTTGCTTCATTGCATGGACAATGTTCAAGTGCAATCCTTTGGATATCAAAGACTGAAAAATGCATGTAAATGTTATTGTCACAAAAAATAAACATTAATTTTTGATCAGTGGTACCAAACAATAGGATCTCAAGTTGAAGATATTCTCTAATGAGAAGCTAAACATTGACGTTTATGAATGAATGAATGAATCCTCCAGTTTCCATGTCTTTTGGCCTGCCAGTGTGGTAAAAAATTTAAATGTGAGGCAGAAGGTATGGTGCAAAGAAATGTAAGAGTTGCTCAAGACAATGTCTGAGAGCAACTCTAGCTTCTTGAGTGCTTTTCAAACTTCCTACAGTGTACATCATAACTTGACAGTGCACAGCTTAAAGCAGCATGAAAATGGAAATGTCCATGAAAACCAGCACAAGCATCAAAATAATTTTTCTGGCAAAAATATTAATTATGGTACATATTGAAATTGATTAATATGACTTAATTGAAATACAAGTCAAAACAGGTACATAAACAGGCCATGTTGTTCCATAAAAACCATCTGCATCATTACCTCCCTTAGAGAGCTGGAGTTATTGACAATGGAAGCCAAGACTCTACATGATGACTCGCATAGTCCTGGATTGTCCATGTGTAACACCAAGGCAGCCATACTGCAGCTGTGTAAAGGAATGGTGCTATCACTGGGGTCATCACCCATTTCATCCAGCACATCAGGACAAACATCAATCAACTCTTGCAGGGCATGACAAGCAGCATGTAAGACTTCTGGTTTGTCACAATGGCTTGTCATGGCACTGTATACCTCTGTCGTCCACATGTAATTCTGTATTTCTGAGAAAAAGTGTAAATATCTCAGTTGGGAGCCGTAATATGCCTCTTTTTAAGCTACTAACTTTAACCCTTGAAAAAGAACTATAGAGCCTGTACATAATGTTCTTCTTTCTAAGGATTTGTAAATGGTAAGGCTTTGTGAATTAATTTAACACCCTAATATTGCCCATCCCTAGCAAGGACCACCATAACTTCTAAAAAGGAATAAAGAGCCTGCAATACATTGAACTGTCAATAATTTATGGATAATCACAACTGCTAAATGTTACATTGACACATCAAATGCAGTAAGAATAAACCACTACAAATTCTGAACCTGAATCCGTAATACTTGCTCCCTTCTTCACTAGTGTTGCGCACAAATGACGTCACAAAAATTTGACCCCAGCGTAACTCAGAAAAACAAACCTACTTCTTTGAGAGTGACTTATGAAACAACAGGGCTCATGAGCTCTTCAGTGCAGTACTCAGTGATTAATTTTGGAATTTGATGGCCTCTCAAGCTCAAAATCTTGGAGAAAACCCACAACATGTACTTTGGAATAATAATAATACAGAGCTTGAAGAAGGACGGCAAATTATGATGGGCTTCTCATGTAAAAAGGCTGTTTATAACACACTCCTTACCTCCATAACAGAAAAAAAATATTGGTATTATTGTTGTCCCTGACATTCAGATGTATCACTCACAATAAAACGAGCAAGTGAGCAAAGAAACCATAAATAAATATGGAAGAAATAAGAAATTAAAGTCATTTTCAGGGGAAAATGTTTGGAATATTTGCTGATGCAAATCTGTGGTTGAATAGGCAGAGTTCTTCTTTTAACAATGCTTTTAGGGTTGAGAGAGTAAAATTGGCAATGCACTTTTGACGTGATGTGTGATTGCTGACAAAAAAAACTCTGTGATGAGTGATTAAATAGAAAAATTCAGAGTAATGCATGACCCCCCCTTTGCCATCCTATACATGCTACTTACTGTGTTGCAGCTTTTTCTCAAGTGCCTCTGTGAGAAGAGCTAATGCAGTCAAGCCACTTCTCTGAATGTCAACACAATCCTTAAAATTCTGCAACGCATGCAGAATTACAGCTAAGACAATGTTCTGTTGAACTAAAATCTCCCTGTGAGACTCCAAGTCTGCCAGAAGTACCAGGAGTTGGCATCCAGCTGCTTGCACCCCTGGGCAGTCACAATGTTTTTTCATTGCCTCTAATGCAACAATAAATGTTCTCCCACGAACAAGAGTACAGCAGTTTTGTTCTGAAGATGCCAAAACACACATCAACTGTATACCTTGCTCTTGAATCTCTCCTTTTAAGAATAAAAGAAACAAAAAATACATCAAGAATCCATATGCAATAAAAAGTTAAAACAAGAAATATGACACCAATTTCACAGACAAGAATATAACTGGATTTCAAGCACTTGGACCAAACAGGCCTACACAGTCACTGCTGGTTATTTATTATCCTGTAAGAGGGTCACTAGTTTATATAATAAGTATCATTGTACATACTATTTTGTGTTAACATCGCCAAATAAAGACTTTACTAACTTACTTACTAGTGTTTATCCTGGATTTCATAGCATGAGCAACTAGAAGTCCATACTACACCACTTTCCAGCATTCCATTTCAGTGCATTTGAACTATAGTAGCTAGAGTGAGGTTGACACTTACTTTTTCATGCATTTGCGTATTTTTGTCCACCCCAACCTCGACTCAGTGCCACTGCTTGTTGGAATGCAATGCGGAAAAGTTCTTTTGCAGGACAGTTCTTTTGCGCTCTTGGAGAGGTGAAACGCTACTATGTATCTATAATGCTATAGTTCACCCTCATTTTGATTACTGTAGTGTCGTATGGGAGAATTGCAATAAATCTCTTTCCATTAAACAACAAAAACTACAGAATCGCGCTGCTCGTATCTTGACCTCTTCTTCATATGATGCCAATGTGGATGATCTCTTTGTTAGACTTGGCTGGCAAAAACTTAATCTTCAACGAGAATTGAAAACAGCCACTATGGTCTATAAATCCCTGAATGGTCTCGCCCCTGATTATCTGAAATCAATGTTTACTGATCGGAGTGCAACATCTATCTATTCTCTTAGGAATTGTGAGGGCAAATTAGCTCTTCCACTCCCTCGCACCAATTTTCTAAAAAACAGTTTCAGCTATAGTGGTGCGGTGCTGTGGAACAGCTTACCTTCCAATCTGCGGCAAGCACAAACGTTTGCTAGTTTTAAATCCGGCTGTAGGGTTTCCTTTTTGATAATGATTAATTTAACCACACGGCATTCATGGAAAGCAGGCACTTTGTTATTGTTTCTTTTTTATTTTTGTTATTAGATTTTATTAGCTGTAGATTAGTATCTCAGTATCATAGCAATGTAATTAAGGCTAGTTTAGTATTTACTTTAAGTCCTGATGTTTTTATCCGTGTATAAATATAGTTAAACTAGTAATAGTTCTCACTAAATCTACCCCCGCTTCTATTTTATCCCTCAAGGATATAAAAATCTTATAAAATTCCAGTACTGCGTACATAAGGAAACTATTATTTATTGAATGAACTGAAATTTTATATTTTTTTGCAAACTATGTCACTCATACTGTTAAAGTAACTTAGGCATCTTATCATAAATACTGGATCCAACAAATCAACTAAGTTAACTAAACCAAAACATTCTGCAAGTACATGTCGCGAAAGACAATAGCATTCTGCGCGATGGTTTAACTCATTCTATCACATGATATTCTTTACATAATACTCTCGCAAAGTGCATTCTGGGAAAAATATCAAACCACTCTGTTGTTCTACCTGGTTGCTCTAGTTTGATACTGAAACAAACCATTTGTCTTGATATATGAGCACTCTACGAGCAAAAATATCTGGAATGCAGAACAGAAGTCGAGATTCTTTTCCGGTATGTAAACAGAAGTATCGCGTTACAGTCGTCATTTATGCAAATTGGAGTCAAGCTTTCTGTCCTCAACGAAAACACCGCAAAACATTCACATTTAGATCCCTGCCGGTCAATTCAGCCGTCTCATGGGCTCTATACCACGTAAGATTACTCAGTAAAAATAAGCGATCCAAATAAATGTGATCTTTACACGTGTGGTGTTTGGGTCGAGTCTGTCGATCCCGTACTGATTTGTGTCCGTCAAATCATCTTCTGTACCAAACAGTTCAATCTGGTACTGCTGAATAACCTTTGAATTCAAGATATGAAGAAATCACTGTGATGACAGATACTCGCCCTACAATATATTTTGGCATTATCTTCTTCTCCTCCTCGTGCAGCCCACGTAGCACTGGCTTGCGAGCTGACTGAAAAATTAACCGGGACCACTGTGCACGCCTAGTTTCTTCAAATCAGGATTGATTCGCATACTACACCAATATTTCACACATTCTTTATACGTATACGCGGGGGAGACTATAATGCCTCCTTGGGTTTTGGCCAAAACCCTGCGGGGGCAATAAATAAATAAATAAATAAATAAATAAATAAAATAGAAGACGTTCAGTGGCCTGGAGCACAAGTGAAATTAGTCTCAGTAGTCTTGCGAATCTGAAGAAAATGTCAGCTTGATAAATGGTAATTTCCAGTCAGAAACCTTTTTCAAAACTCGAGATAGCAAGATTAGTTTTCCATTAGGTTGAAAGCAAGGATTAGTTAGGAATCCAAGCATTGTTTGTGTTTGTCCTCTGATGTCCATACTGGCTGCCAAGTCAGCAAGTAATATTTAACTGGGGGCAAGTGAAAAATGAAATTTACCGGCCTACTTGGCAAATATTGTACGTAGGAGATACATGGATTATTAGTAAGAATGCTCTTCTAGGTTTCTAGGGTTACTATAACTAATACAAAAGCCCTTCTCAATGGCCTTGCTCATCTGTCAACTAAAAAGTCTAAAGGTCATTTTTTAAGGGTCCATTGAAATGAAAAAGGAACACAAGGTATAGAGGAGTCTAGTTGACTCCAGAAAACAAAACATTTGATATGGACAGTAACATGCTGACTGTAACACAAATAGAAATCAAATAAAACTCAGCATGTACATTGAGGAGGGATAGGATGCAAAAACTACCATGATTGAATTTATGGAGAACTATAAAGAGAATGGAGGAAAACAGCTTCTGGCCAGCACTATAAATTATGGATAGAACAGTAACGGTGAAAACATGAAATATTACATCTTCTCTATTGCCTGTTGTTTCCATGGCAAGTTAGGGCCTTTAAAAAAATTGAAGACCGGGCAGGAGGGAAATCCTTGAGCCTGGAAAACTGAGCAGGAGGGAGACTCTATTCTCGGTTTTCACCAGTCATGTGATCAAAACTAAAAATCATAACCATTCAATGAATATAGTCAAGAATCTAAGATACGATAGATGATTCATGTATTAACAACCTCGCCAAGAATCAGGTCTTTGCTGTTTTTCATTCACACATTATTTGCAGAAGTGTGTCACCCAAATTTATAGAGCTTTGTATGAAGACACCATATTTTTCCCTGTTTGAGGGGCACAAATATGGCAGTCGTAGAGTAACAGAAACATCTGTCACTGAGTTTTAATAATAAAACCATTATTTACCCTTGGCAGTATTTATAGCACCAGTGCTAGTGGGGCCGAGCAAACACTGAAACAAATATTTCAAATTGAACTTAACATTATTAAAATCCCAATAGTGGGAGGCAAACCAGTTGGCTATTTACAAGTATGGCCGAAGATTTGAACTCGGGACTACCGAGAAACAAATCCAGGTAGTGGTCAGAGCAGGACTTGACCATGGGAACGCTGGATTGCGAGTCCAACACGCTGACCACTCGACCACGCTGCTGCTACTGAAATGAAAAATTAAGGCTGGAGAGATCCCATGCATTGATATAAACGCTTCTTCTAATGCAAGCACTGTTTAATTAGAAAAAACTAAGTGATAACTCATCTTTTTACCTACGCGACAGCCTTCTTGGGCCGCCATTCTCATGTGATGCAATGCAAAAGCTTGGAAATTCAAACATGCCCTAGTACAAAAGGAAAAGCCCTGTCAAGCTAAAACGTTGTGAAACATCAAATTACTATAGGATCTAGTATCTGATACAACTAAAACCTCGGAAGGAAAGGTAATTTTTAATTTTGGGATATGATTACGTCACATGAAAACCGAGAATAGGCTCGATTTCCACAGCTCTCTCATGGCTGGTCTACCCTCCCGAGAAGAACAGCTTGACGCATGAGCGGCAAACCATGTCTGTGACATCAGTTCATAATTTAATTCATGTAGCACTTGTGGTCGCCTGGTCGGCTCTAAACATTTGTACATTTGCTGTTCTATATTTTTAAAATTTTGCTTTTCCAACCCATTTTGTTTCACATTATTGCTGCTGAAGAGTGCTGTATGCTTGAATGCTGTATTCTCGGGAAGAGTTCATTTTTTGAGTAGAGCAGTGCCGTTCGACTGTGGTTTAGCAAACTGGTCATGCATGTCAAGATCTGTCAATGGTGAGATGTTGGTCTGCATAGTTTCTGCTGATAAGTTGATACCCTGCAATTTGTCAGGTATGGTTTGCTAGTCAGTTTGCTTTACCCACGATTTACTTCTATTTGCCTGACTGTTTTTGTCTCTTGAGCTCACCATTTAGCTTGATCTGACTCTTTGTTGACTTTGTTATCTGTCGTTCCGGAACCCAAAGATTCAAACATATTGTTGGCTGAAAAATGAACACATCTTGGCCATTGCCAAACCATTCTAGCATAATATTTTCTTGTTGTGAATTTTCAAACTTTCGATCTTTATTGCCTCTGAAATTCTCTCCTATTTATCTGTACTTAGACAGCGTATTAAGAAGTTTGATTTGAATTCCTTACTAGCTGATATTCATTGTTGCGATTGAATTTTATGTAGTACATGATAGGCGCCTAGTATTCTATTAAGTCCATTGCATTGTATATAGTTTTAAGTCACACTCAACAATCATCCACATGTAAATAATCTCATTAATTTCAGACTTGTTGTATTAATTGTCAATAATTTTATTAATTTTAATTTATTTATAGTGTCCCCATTTAGTGGTTATTTACTTCTATTTAGTTTTGACACTTAAATAAAGGTATTCATTCATTCATATACCATTTATCAATTCTGCATCGTCTACCATCATGGGCCGCAATCCAAACTGGTGAGATAATTTATGCCTGACAAAAATCTGCGGGCCTTTAACTGATTGGTTAAGACTAACACAAGAACCCTCACAAGACCAGCTGTGCCTTTGCAGGGCTCGACTTTAGAAAAAAAAATCTTGGGGCCAGCTGGCTCCTAAGTTTTTAGATTTGGTCGCCAAAAATTTTTGGCCCTTCAGGCCGAAAACTTTTTACTTCCGTAGTACAAACTTTCAACTACTCCGCTTCTCCTATCGCTCTTATCTCAATCCCGGATCTCGATCATTTTGCCTTGATTTCTCTTTCGTGAAAGAAAGGAAAGATGAATACCATACATAGAAAGAAAACCCTTAATCTTGCATGCTTTGTTTCATTATTTTTCATCGACCAGTTATAAAAAATATTTATTGCACGAAGAAAATGTTGTAGATTTAATACGCAGGTTTCCACGTTCATTGATATGTGGCGACTGCATGCCGCAATTCCATGTGCGTGTGCGTGAAGCCATAATTTCAATTTGCAACTGGTGGGAATTGGAAGAGTTCAAAATGACTTGCAAGCTTGTATTCAATCGTTTTTGAAAGCTTTTAGTCTCTTCCTTGTACTTTCTGTACCAACCAAACCAAACAAAACGTTACATTTTAACGTAAGTCCCGGAAGTCGTAGCGAACAAAAATAAAACATTCAACACTGAAATATGCCTTCCTTTTTCAAATTGGTTTCATCATCGTCCTTTCTTTTTGCCGTTCTATGGACCAATTCAACACATCTTGACGAGTCGCGCATTTTCCAAAGCGTGTCGATGTGCCAAATTCGGTAATTGTTGAATTCAGTCACAAGCGGGAATAAAGCCAAATGTTGAAAGTCAAATGATTGGAAGAAGAGTTAAACTTACATCAAATGAGCAAAGCACTGACCAGTTTTTGGAAAACCTAAAAATAGTTTAACCGGAGCAAATGTGAATTTTTTTGTGTTTCAGCGAGATTAGGAGAAATCCGATATCTACAAAAAACAAACAAAATGCTAATGCCCGTATCTGAGGTTTGCTTTTCGGCCATTTATGATCTACCATCAATGTATTTTATTTCTTTTGCATGCTCTGTAGGAACTACAAAATATTGCCAATAAAAAAGAAAACTATAATTTTATTCATGAGAACGCTGCGACAAATACATGTATACAGCCACTACATGCATTCCAGTTTCTTTTCGATAATAATGCGAGCTTTCTGTAAATTAAATTAACTCCCTATTCTTTTCCTACAGCATACCACTGTTAAAATTGTAAACTGAAAACGAATGTTATTTCTTAAATGAATGGTAAAGAATTTTTCTTTTTGCAAAAATCTCATATTTATATAGGAACAAATGTCACTTCCGGAATACTTTCAACCAAACAGTAGATAATTGATTTCACAATAGTAATTATAGCAAAGGCAGTTTAAACGGCTTTGTACATGAAACTGATAGGAAATTACATTGTCTGTGCATTCCTCGTGGTTTACAATTAACATTCATTCACCTAGTCATGGATCTTAGGAAATGAAAAAACAATTAAATAAAATAATAACTTGAAATCGCGGTGGCCAGACTGGCGACCAGACGTGAAAAGTTAGTTGCCAGCGGACCAAATCCAGTCGCATTGGCGACCCCACAGGTCGCAACGTCGAGCCCTGCTTTGGGGAGGAGCATGGGCTCCTTTCCCGAACAGTGGCTGGAAATCAAGCCTAGGGACTCTACTGGTCTGGGAAAGCTAGTCAGAAAGAAGGGTCAAAAATTCTTGCCATCCGTTGGGGGATGGGAGGGGGTAATTTTTTTTGGAATAACCCAATGAGAAGAGAGTATGTCACTGAAGACTTCTGATTTGGGTAGAATTGTGACAAAAGTCTTCCTGGACAATAAAAAAGAGTTCAGATTTAAAGCAACTGAATCTAAAGCAATTTAATCACAACCTATGGAAGTTTTAGTAGATCAAGGATTTTTGAGAATCACTAGCAATCCTGTGCATAATGCTCCATTATGCAGTTACTACATCATCAACTGTTGATGACGCCCTTCTATGACAACAATTCACCTTATCTGAATAGCACAAAAGCCAATTCAAAAACACTTCCCAAAACTTGGCTAAATGGGAACACTTTCAGTACGGTCATGGAGAAAACAGCACTTCTATACTACATTCTCGAAATGAAGCCTAATTTTATTCAAAGTGTGGTGATTTAAGGGATTACAAATTTGGCCAAAATCATTTTGATTACACTACTATGATATGCCAACAGTCCTTGCTGTTTGGGCTTTCATCTTGCATATAGAATTTCACCAGATGTGTAGCATGATCTCCAGTGCTACTGTTGGTCACATACATAATGGTAAATAGCAAATATTAAGCTAACTTGTCCACACTAAGAAGATGTATGTAAGGAAAGTACATTCATACCACCATGATTCTAAACAAAGACGAATATAACAAGGCCATAAAATATTTTACACTCTTCAGGCGAAAGCAAAGCATATGATATGTAGGAAGATAAAAAGTTATTTCTGTAAATATGTAAGGTCAATGTCACACCCTTCAGACGAAGTGGAAAGTTCAGGTGGTATGTAAGGTATATTTTTAAAAAATAACTAAATTATGCAAGTTTCTATATTTGTTATATAATGTTAGGAAAGAAATGCTGCGAGTTAAAATCTAAAAATAGAAAAAAATTAACAAATAACGAAGCTGATGTTGCACAGGTTACACTTACTTATTATCAATATATAATATCATTTCACATGACCTTATAGTAGGTAAAAAGTAAAGCAATTATTGCCTTAATGCTTTTTATTTACCTGCAGTCAAGTCATGTAAAAAGATATATCAATGATACGTTCAAAACAAATCCATTGATATCAATCTATCTTCTACTTTTCGTTTGCCAAGAAAACAAGGTACATAAACACTTGCTGGCTCACCTGATTTAGCGTGTTTCTCCATGATTTCTACCACCATACGATACTTTTTCCGCGCATCTTTCACGTCCATGCTTATAAAGTCTGTCTGTGCAGACGGATCGTCTGAGAGTAATCGTGTTAACGCTTCAAACGCAGGAATATAAAACTCCTCGTCGTCGCCAAAACGGCTCATTGCTGAAAGAACTGTATCGATAGCTCCATTACCGAGAGCATCGCTTCTTGTCCTAGGAGAAGTGCACAGAGCAGACAATAATTTACAACCTACAACTTGGCACATGTTGTCAATGTGCCTTTCCATCATTTTCAAAATAACTCGTTGAGCATGTTTCTGCTGCAGTTGGGATCTTACTTTAGGACTACGCAACACAAGTCTGAAAAGTGCATAACAGCCGTTAAGTTGAATTTTGCAGCTGGTGCTAAAATCTTGCATTGCACACATTATTATCCTGTGAGCTTGCTCTCTTTCAAGAGGCTCTGGATCCACGTCAACTTCTTCGTCATCTAGAACCTCGGCTAGCGAACTCATATGGCTCTCCACTTGCGCCTCGTTCAAATTGTTCTTAATACAACGGAGCAGTTTAAGTAATTCTCGTACATTCTCCTGGTTTAGTTCGTCTTCCAATGCCATTGTAGGCTTTGCTCCGTTCAAACTGTCTAGCAGTCGGAAGCTTTGCTCACAAAAGGAGGTATCAGGATAGATCAGGTCCATTAGAAATCCTCTTTAAACAAAACCCTGTTACAAATAAACGGTTTTCTTCCTTCTCAGGAGCAAGACCAACATGGATGATTAAATGAAATGAAATATGTCGTAGTCGAAGTCCCTTGATATCTCAGCGTAATTTGAGCTCCTTACATAACATTAAAAAATTATTTGGAATATTCGAAACCGCTCTCAACGTGAGGTTAGCTGATCTGATCTCTTATAAAATCGATCCAAAATATACACAATACGTCAAACATGTGACAAATGCATGACTGGCCAGGCCATTTGTGGATCGATTGAGTTTGAACCAAGCTGCCGGAACTATCCCAGACAACCAAATTTTGTAACGGCCTCGTCCTTCCTGCTTTCCTTCTGGCTACCTTCCGATCCGACACTCAAAATTCCGCGAAGTTAACCCTGGATAAAACTAGATGAATATTGCACCTCTGTCTGAAGTGTATACAGCATAAAAGTACCGGGCTGAAATGTCTACGTTGAGAACATGCTGGAAAATATTTTCAAGTCATTCGTTGCTCTCCATGTTTCAGCCGGGATCTGTTCCAGGTGCTTCTACAGTGACGTCACAAAATTTCTTCGGAAAAAGACGAACATTTTCCGATTAGCCACATCACTGATCCGATTTTGATCCGAGTGATTAAAACTGTCGGGTCATCGATCGTCACCAAAAATGGTAGCCCCTTGAGCAAATGATCCGAGAGGGCGAAAGTTGTGGGTTACCAAAATGGCAGCACCACGTTATCTTATTATTTCGGGAAAGGGATTTTCCCCACCGAGCTGCACTGATCTTATGAATGTCCTAGGGAGGGGGAAAATGCAGAGCCAAAACAAATATTTTTAGAGGACCACGTAATGACTGTTGACCTTACAGGTAGTTCTGTCCCTGAAAAAAAAACAAGCTCTGCTACTAAATATGAAACCGTGACCTGATAACTGAAACACACGGCGCACAGGCTAAGTATGACGTAACAGTTTTCACGTTACGGTATGGTCAGTTGACTTAATTCAATGAAAACGTAATTTAGTCTTCCAGGAAACAATTCTGGGTTATCTTAATACTGTCAGTCATGTTCCTGGCCATTTATGGATGTGTGATGTGATGGTTTTGCAACGTGATAATCACGAACCTCAAAGTCATAACTACTCAGCACAAAATAAAGGCCTTTAGGACACAGTCCTAAGAAAGCACGCCCGCGTGTTTGTATAACACGATAGAGACACAGAACTAGCGCGCGCTGTTGACGTAGTGATGGCGCGAGCACAGAGAATTTACATTTTGATAATCAAAGTTAACAAGTTGTTTTCCTTTTTCTCGTCGTGGTGTTATTTTATCTAAATCCTCTTTAGAGACACCTCGAAAACGCCAAGAAGTGCTGTTATTCTGTTAACAAGGGAACACTGCTACGCTACTCACAATCTATCACAGAATAGAACGCGAGTAGCGTAGCCAGTCAGAGGAAGTCATTTGTGATAGAACGCTAGTAGATTTATACTAATTAAGAAATAGAAAACATGTACCGTGTTTCTATCGAGTTATACAAACACGAGTGGAAGTTTGGGAGAACGAGAAATGCTGTGGGAACACTAGCCGCAGGCGAGTGTTTCCACAGCTTTTTCGAGTTCTCCCAAACTTTCACGAGTGTTTGTATAACTCGATAGAAACACGAAGTACATGTTTTCTATTTCTTTTAGAAAACACCACGACGTCAACAAGCGCGCGCTAGTTTTGTGTCTCCATCGAGTTATACAAACACGATTTTTAACCAATCAGCGCGCGTACTTTCTTAGGACTGTTTTCTAAAACTCGATAGAAACACGGTACATGTTTTCTATTTCTTAAATGTAATGAACAACAAAAAAATAACTGGTAGGATCTGATCAGCAAATGCGAAGGCTTGAAGAAACTGAACTTAGAAAGGCTGACCATACAGTTACCTAACAGTTAACCCCAACCGTACGGTCTGCCTTTTTAAATTCAGTTTATGTAATGAACCAGTAAATTGGATGTTTACATTTAGCTAATGCACCTGTCAATGGTTTCCCCAGGGGGGGGGGGGGGGGGAATTGCCTGTTCCAGGCTCTCGGTGGTTGGTGAAGAGCGA
>JAHPZR010004262.1:55000-67162 GCA_019787425.1 Platygyra sinensis
ACATGAAACCCAACCCCTTTTCAACCTCAGGTAAAATCAGTAATCTATTAGTGAATCAAAATATGTAATTGTGAAACTGGTTATCAATTACTGTGGTCTCTTAACTTTTGTATCAAACATTGTAACCATCTTGAGCTTCTTGTACGACCCCTGTTAAAAATAACTTAAACATGCAATAATTTTCCAATTTGATGTCCTAGACAATATCCATACCCCTCCCATGGAGGGTTTCTAAGTTTGAACTCCTTCCCTTCCCTCTGCAAATTCCAGGTTTTGATCATTCTTTCCTTTAAAGTGTGGGCTTTTGAGGTCCCCCTTCTCCTTACAATTTTCAGTGAGTATGAATATGTTCTGGAACCATGCAATAAAAATTTATTTATTAAGTGATACCAACTGAAAGGAGATGCCAGGGGAACAGAGTTAGCCAGGGAGTTTTTCATGAAGAAATCAAAAGACAGGCAGCAGTGGCAGCTATGGTAATGGCCCTATGCACACAAGGACACAAAGAGGATTGAGCTAACCTGTGATCAGGCGTTCCATTTTTTTCGCGGCACAAAAAAAAAAGATGGAATGCCTGATTGCAGGTTAGGATTGAGCTAGCAAGTGCCTCTAACTAAAATTACCATGTATGAGGCCTTTCAAGGGGTAAAAATCACAAGTGACATGTCCTTGAAAACCAGCAACACTGGAATTTCTAATCAGCAACAAGTGAATCAAATGCACCCCTAAAATTCAACAGTGACACAAGAAGCACTAGAAAAGAGGTCAATGTCACTGCCCTTTTGGCCCGGGGGGGCTACTTAACAAAGTTTAATAAGATAAGATAAGATGAGATACAACTTTATTTAACTACGCTGGCCACACACAACAAAAGCTGGTTTCCAGGTGGGGCATAGGTAAACACGTTAGAATAAGTTATGTATGTATGGAGGATTGATTAAAAATAAATATATTTATATACATATTACATAGAATCAGTGCGATCCAGTAGAATGCATGGAAGGCAAGGAGGCAACTTTATGTTTGAAATCGGCAAGCGATTGTGCGGTCTTTGCCTCATAGGAAAGATTGTTCCAGAGCATTGCACCACTATATCTAAAGCTGTGCTTAAGAAAATTTGAGTATGGCCTTGGAAGTGCTAGATCAGTCTCGATATTCCTAAGATTGTAATTTAAATTGGTAGCATTGAGTTTTAATAATACGGGGAGGAATACGGGGAGGCTCCGCCCCGAGGTCCAACCCCTTACCCTTTTATATACCATTTTAGCAGAAAAGGTACCCCTTTTATATACCTTTTATTGAAAAAAGGTACCCCTTTCACATACCTTCTTTAAGTCTTGGAAGTCTTGTTGTCAAATTCATGTAGTGCTTAATAAATAAACTGATACAGCCGTAAAGGGCGTCTATTCGAAATATTATAATTAAAGGCCCTTTTAAGAGGCATACTCTGAGAGATTTGAGTTAGGGTCGGCCACGGTACCTCACCGATTTGGCTGAAATTTTGCATGTGGACTTGCTTTGGGGTCTTAACTATGAAATGGATGTTTCAAAGTTCTGGTAAATTTTATTTCGGGAGTTTCGATCATGGCCGGTTTCGGTCGGCCCTAAAGGGGAGCCAATATGGCGGATTAAAGGACTTCTTGTCATCCTTCTGTCCAGCTCACCATAATCTGTTACCAAAAACTATTAATACCGCCTTAAAGGGCTATCTTTCTACTCACATTCTATGCCGAATACTTCTCTGAAATAGAAAGATTTGGTCATGAACGAGCGAGAAGTTGTAGTGTACTTCCAGGCTGCTTTTGAGAGACGTTAATTTACTGTAAATCGCGAGGCCGATATCTCCCATGTTATGTCGATTGACAGTTTACTGTTTACCCAGGATGTAGATCTGTTATAGCAGGTTTGACAGGAGGAATAAAAAAATGGGCAACTTCTTTAGCACGGGAGAGAACAATTCAATAAGTGTGACCATTGTACGACTATCAACCGCTCATTTAAGCCTTATTGCTGGTTTTCACTGTCACGCCATAAAAAATAAAATTAGCAATCATTCCATAAATTAAGTCAAGGATCTGGGATAAGATAGATGATTGATACAGAAACAACCTCACCAAGATTTAGGACCGTGCGGTTTATTCGGAGAAATATTTATTCCAAATTTATAGAGCTTTGTAGAGGGGCACCAACATGGCAGCCGTAAAGTAACAAAAACATCTGTGATTGAGTTTTGTTATTAAAACGAAAGGTTAATACGATACAGCCCTAACACATTGAAACTTATACCTATTCTAGTGCAAGAATTCTTCAGTTAGCAAAAACTCCTGTTTTGACCTACGCGAAAGCCTTCTCTTACCGCTGTTTCAATGTCACGCAAAGCATAAACAAAGGTGCATTTTCGAGCATTAAGTTTTTGTTAAACGTGGAGTTCTTAGAGGGCCTTGCATTTGATGCGACGAAAACTTCAGAGGTTTAGGTGCTATTTGGTTTCGATTTCAGGAAAATAGGAATTAGGGTGGTTTTTTTTGTCCCTACCGGAGGCTGCTCACCGTACGGCTCTCGCATGTGATCACAAAATAAAAGCCATTGGATAATGTTACATTCAGTTGCTTATTCTCGCAATAAGCGGAAGAAAATCAGTTTGAAGGCATGTACAAGAACAAGTACCGTTTGAAAGTATTTCTAAACTACTGCATGTTTTTAATTTACTTACCGGTTAGTCATGCGGACACGGCTCCGACATTATTGTAATGCACGCTCGTTTTTCTTCTAGTCTTTAAAATAGTTCGTTTTATGTACAGTTAAAACTTGGGTACATTTCCGCATTTTTGAAGCCAGATCGCTCAGTAGTCGGGGAAACACGGAAAAATCAAACGCGCTCAGCGTTTCTCGACTCACTTTCCAGTGAGCAACGCTAGAATTCAATTACATAATAAGTGGTTTTTTCCCACGGCTGAAACGAACAACCCTGTTATTTTTCGTCCTGAATAAATTATGTGTCTGCAGATCGAAGCAGGAACAGTTGAACACATGCAGGTTGAGGTAAGTTCTGCTAATAATTCGATCTAGTTAGTCTAGTTATATTATTTCGGTCCTATTGATAAATCCACGGAGTTTTCTTTTTCATTTAATTCCTGGCGAATGTTCAGTGAAAAAGGAAATGAAATTATGTAACCTGTTCACTGCTATATTAGAAATACCGACCCCGGGACATAGCACTGAGGGAATTTAACATTTACCCAGTGAAAAGATGGTGTATTTGAAGGATATGATGATGAGGATGATAATGGTGGTCAAGAAGCCTGTTAAAAGCCCCGCATTGTGGAGGCATCCGAACACCGGAACCAAATAAATAAACAATTGAAATCGACATCGTTCGTCTCGGACACTTTGCAAAGGTTAAACTTTACCTGTTTCCGCTTCTATCATTAAAAACTCCAGGTTCAACTATATTTCTCTGAAATCGTCATTTGCTGCGAAAATTGGCGTTCTAATATACGCAAGTTAATGTACAAGTTGTTATTGTATTGGGCGTTAAAAAAAAAATAGCCGGTAAGAATTATATAGATCTTGGTATTAGATAAATGCATGTGCGTATTTTTGTACACGTGAAAGCTGTTTTGACGTCAAGTAACAGGGCCTTTCTTTTAATCCTGCATGAGTAATATATGATGGAGCTTCCCCATATCACCGCCAACCAAACCAACCCCGTTCATTTAGTTTATCGCCAACCGTCAGTACTTCCAGTAAGATTGTGTTATGCAAGAGGTTGCAACGACGGTTTTCCGACTCCTGGTGTATCCTGGTAATACTAACTTTAAGAATTCACATCCTCCTTCTGAACGAGCTGTGGGCTACATAGGTTTCCATTGTATCAACGTTTCTGTGCAATACGGTGTTTCAGTGTGTAAGTGTCGACAAATTATCTTTTTTTTTTAATACACCCTTCACGTCACGCTAGAGTGCAGTTTCAAATTTTTGTTTAGAGCCCATGCAGGTTTCATCATCGCACAGCTCAAAACACTGTCAATTAGAAGGGGCGCTCAAGGAGACAACAATATACTAATAAGAGACAGACCATTTTCGTCTTTAGGGACCGCAATGTAATTACTGATAGAAAGTTGTTTTTTTTTCACAAAAGTTGTTTTTCCATCAAACGTTCAGGAAGGCTTTTTTAGCATTTATTCCAAGATCCCAACAGTAGCAAGCTAGGATCTGGAGCTGTTACTATTTTCTTTTGTTTCGTTTTACCTCCCTCCTTGTAAGCTAATTGCCCCACCCGACGCCCCCCCCCCCCCCCCACCCACCCCCCTTCCTTCCTTCTCATCCCCTCTTCCCCAGTAACAAAATGTTCTCATCGGCCGGTTGTTCGTTTCAAGAGCTGACTGATGATCAGAACCTCCGGTGGGCCACTTCTTTTTACAACCTAAATGAATACCAAACTTGAATTGGGCTTCAGAACGCTCATCGATGTGCACAGGGTGAGTGAAGCCTTGAGCTAATTCAAATACTGTAGTACATAGGTGAACTGCGTTCAATACGTGACAAAGAAATAAGTGCACTAATCGAGCGTGTGTTTGTTTACTTGTTAACATCGTATGGTACGGTAACAGTATTGACTGTATTTAACTGTACATGTCCTCTAGCCATATTTTTGCTGTTTTGTTACCTCAACAGATAGCGCCAACTTAAATAATGCACGTAACGTATTTGAGATATGAAGTTTTCACAGGAGCGCAGTCGCCCTTGTAAACAAGATTTGTATCGAGGGTTTGTTTATTTACATTAGTGAAAGTAGATTCCCTTCGATAAATCATTCGAACGATGTTGCAAGTAGAAATAAAGTAGTAAAGTCAGTAAAATGGCTGTCTAGAAGTAAAATATGCTAACATTTCTATGATTATTAACGATCTGGCTTCAAATGTTTGCCTTTGCTATAGTTCGTGTTAGTAGCGGTTCATAGTCGTACAATGGTCAAACCTAAGCAACTTGTTTAATTTTTTTCTCTCGTGCTAAAGAAGTTGCCCATTTTTTTCTTTCTCGTTTCAAATGTATTATAACAGCTCTACATCCAGGTTAAACAGTAAACTGTCAATCGACATAACATGGGAGATATCGCCTCTCGATTTATAGTAAATTTACGTGTCTCAAAAGCAACGTGGAAGTACACTACAACTTTTCGCTCGTTCATGACCAAAACCTTTTATTTCACCAAAGTATTTGCCATAGAAAGTGAGTAGAGAGATAGCCCTTTAAGGCGGTATTAATAGTTTTTGGTGAAAGCTTATGGTCAGCTGGACGGAAGGATGACAAGAAGTCCTTTGATCCGCCATACTGGCTGCCCTTGGAAACCGACCGAAACCGGCCGTGTTCAGAACTCCCAAAATAAAATTTACCAGAACTTTGAAACATCCATTTCATAGTTAGGACCCCAAAGCAAGACTACATGCAAAATTTCAGCCAAATCGGTGAGGTACCGTGGCCGCGACTTTGTAGTATTACTCAAATCTTACAGAGTATGACTCTTAAATGCCTAAATGACCGATTTCCCTACCCTTTTATATACCTCAACTTGTGAAATCCCTACCCTTTTATATACCTGAAGCCTGAAAAAAGGTACCCCTTTCGGGCGGAGCCTCCCCGTATAGGCTATTATAGGGAGTACCCCCCCCCCCCCAGGCCTTTTGGTCGTTTTGCCTCTTTATATAGACATCCTGGTCTGTAAATGTCAGAAACTTGACATACGTTTTTCCCACTGAATAAACTCTATAAAAAAACAGTCTGGTAGCGACAGTGACATGACTTCATGCAGAAAAATGACAGCAACCTTTGCTTCTGCTGGTTAGGTATCATTGGTGCATGAAACGATGCAACATGTGACTTGATTACCCCCCTCATGTTTACTTGTCAGTCGAATATTCAATGTTTGATCATTGCAACACTGTACAGGTTAGACAGAACAATGCAAGACATTGTGGCTAAACTTGTTCCTGGGATTGTTGAGGGTAAGCCTGCTAATTTTTGTTTGATGCTGATGTGAGAGGTGTGCAGTTATTTGAAGTTACAATGTCTACTAAGGACCATGAGATGGTGTCTGATCATGAAGGTGTCTGCTTATAAACATTGTCTCTTGTTGTGGGTTATGCTTTACAGGTAAACTGAAATGGTGGAGTGATGGACTGCTTTTATGGGCCTGATTGCAGTTGTTGTTGTTATTGTCATTGCTGTTGTTGATGGTGATGGTGATGCTGTTTACTCCAGAATATTCATCAACTTGACATTGACCATAATGATTAGGAAATAACATAAATTACACTGTCATGTTCTGTTGGTCTTTGTGTTTATGTTTAGCTGAAGAGAAGAGAAGACGAGAGTTCTATGAGTCCAGAGGGATGGCAGTAGTGAAACCTTCTCAAGGTAATAAGACTTAAGTGCATGTAAACATGGCATATTTTCTATTATCACTTGTTGTGCTAATGTGATTTCATGCACTGCAAGACTGCTAACAGTTTTCTTTTCTAGCTTCAAAAATACATCATTAGAGTATAAATTTCATTTTGATAGACCACTGTGATAATTATTTATGGCCAATGTTTTAATCTGCAACTCTGTATTTTACAATTAAAGCTCCATGCACCCACCATGATAAAGCATAGAAGGAATTTTTTTCTGCTTGTGGTCTTTAGATGACCTTCCATCCCTTGTAGATCTGGGTTTCATCTTTGAAAAATGCATTTACTGGATCTTCAGTAGTCATATATTTTGAATGGATGAACTTAGAATTTGTTCTAAAGCTAACAGTTGCCCCCATATTTATTTTTTTAGATGAAAATGAGAATGAAAAACCAATAGCAGAGAATGTGGTTAAAAGAGACTACTCTGAAAATAGAAACTTGTACAGAGATGATGAACAAGTTTCTCTCTGTGTTGAAAGATATGAGGAGAGGTTAGTACAATTCTGCAAGCATAGAATTACAGAATAGTACTGCTCATACAAATGGCAGAGTTATGAAGAGCTGATGCATCATTAGTTCACTGTAATCTGGATCATGTAGGCAAGTTTGTTATGTTTGCAGAGTCTTTAGCAAGTCCCTTTAGCTAGACGCTTTTCTTCTGCAGGGCCCCTATGCACCTATGTGTGTAAACAAGTAGTGGCAACCTTGCATAATGCTAACAGGTTGGCTGCAGTGCTGAGAGCAGCATCTCGTCCAGTGGGAGTAATAATTCTTGTGTCTGTTCCGCACTACAAAAACCAGAGTTCGGAGTTGTCACCAATAACCTGTTTGGTCCCTCTTTTACTCTGTCAGTGTGAATATTATTGGCTTCTTTAATGTTACCTTGCAAACTTTTGAAGTGTATATGACACAATTTTTTTCTGGTGTTTCTTTGATAAGACGACAAAAAAAAGATAAGACGAAAAAAAAATCGTTACTTTCTACCACCTGAAATTGACTCAGTTTCGTTGTGTGTAAGACAGCGCAAGTAATGAAACAGTAACTTTGGTTCTTACATGCCATCAGCTATTAACATAAACATTCTTTTTTAGCAGCGTGGAAGAGAACGAAGATGAGGCGGAAGACAACAGAGCAACAGAAACCGTGGGGGTAGGTTTCTACGATAGAACTTTGATTTTTTCTGCCATCTCAAAAGAAGAACAAAATTGTGGAGAACTTTCTTCTATGTCTGTGCGTTTTTTGCAGACACTGAGTAAGAAATACTTGCGTTGTTCAGCTCGGATGATGGTTGTTCAACTTCAAAAGCTATTGAGAATGAAACTCAATATCCCAGCAGAGAAAGAGGTCAGTGTTAACCATGCTTCTCTTACGTTAAAGCTACCTTTTCTCTTTGTCAGATATAATCATTCTCTATGCTTACTTCACGTGAAGTGAGAGACTGACCTGCATCTAAGTGACGTAACCATTAGGAAGCTTTTGACAAAAATAGCTTTAGGACAATCTTATAGGTTGATTTGTGGAAAAGTAGGAGCATTGCTAATTGCTAGAACAAACCAGTGTACGTGTATCGGGATGGGAACCGTTATTTGCCATCATCAGTGCAGTTGAAAACTGGATACATAAAATATTCCATGTTGTATTGATTATGGATAAGCTCTGATCCGCTTAGTATCAACAGCGCCCGATGTTATTGCGTATGTTTTAACTCTCGTTATTGTCCCGTGCTGCAGGTTGAAATTGTGTGTAATGAACACGTGATACACCCATTCAGAACCATGAAGTTCATTTGGATAAGTGAGTGGTTAAACCGGGTAAGTGTGAAATATTTCTTGTCCTCTTTTTGGCAGTCTGCGAACGCGCAAGCTTCTACCAGAACCCAGGGGACTACTTAACAAAGTTCAATACGGGGAGGCTCCGCCCCGAGGTCCAACCCCTTACCCTTTTATATACCATTTTGGCAGAAAAGGTACCCCTTTTATATACCTTTTATTGAAAAAAGGTACCTCTTTCATATACTTACTTTAGGAAGTCTTGTTCTCATTTCCATGTAGAAACTGATACAGCCGTAAGTAGCCTGCCTAGCTGGCGGGATTTCGTGCGCGGGTGCTTTAGTTTTGCAGGCTAAGCCGTAAGGGGCATCTATTTGAGGGATGAGAGAGGGGCAGGCCATCCTCAACACCACCCCCGACCAACCCGACCCATCTCAATAGGCCATTTCTGAATTACCTTTAGCCTCTTTTTCAAACCGAGCCTTGGTGCTCATCCTTTCATATGAAAATGAGTTTGCATTCACATGCAAATTAACCTCATTTTCATATGAAAGGATGAGCACCAAGACTCAGTTTGAAAAAGAGGCTAAAGGTAGTTGGGAAATGGCCTATTATCCTTCATAACACAGAGTTTATTGTTTTTGCTCCCCCAGGCACCCCCCATGGTTTTACATTATCGTGTTCACGGTGCCTCCTGAAGAACTGTTACTCCACAACTCATCATAATGTGTCAGCAATGGTCAGGGTTCTCAAAGAACACAGAAGACGGAAAATTGTAACTTTGTGATCAACCTCGATCCAGGAGAGAGAGCCTGGGATTGAGGTTGCTTTGTGACATGCGCAAGTGTCAGTTACAATAATATGCTTACCCATTAAATAAAACTTAACGTATTCTAAACCTTGTAGTCCTTTTAACAACTTCGCGCCGGTCAGGCTTTGATGGAAATACAAGCTGGACACATCATGCTGCCCACATTTGGTTATTTCTTGGATAACACTATATCTTGTTAGTCTGCAACCAAAAAAAGCTTCCTGGCTTATATGTTATACGTCTTTCACACCAAAACTTGTTCAACTGGTGTAAAATTAAAGACTTTTTGTTTTCTGCCACTGATACTCATTTATTTAACTTACTTTTACCAGTTTAAGCTGTCTCCAGGATATTTGTCGTTGAATATAAGCACTCGAACTGTTTATTCTCGAGTCAAGGTTTGATGAACTGCATTCAGCCTCCCGTTGTTAATACATTTACAGTCCCGAGTTAATTTGGGGAAAGTTTGAAAGCAATGTTTTACCACAGTGTTCGGAAAAACTACTTTCATTGATAATACATGAACTGTTATTATGTACACATTGCATGTATATTTTAATATTTTATCCACAACAGTAGAAGAAAGAAGGATTTTTGTCCTCATACAATGTTGACCTATTCGAAAAAAATAAAGTTTATGATGTCCTCTTCACGTAGTTTACGATTTATTTTGTTCAATTGCATATAAAGATATGTTAGGAGGTGACGTCATTATTAGTGCGCTCGACTCCGGATCGAGCAGTCTGGGCTCGCGCCCAGTCCGAGGACGTTGTTTTCTTGGGCAAGACACCCGGGCAAGCTACTTTACTCTCACTGTACCCCTCTCCAAAATGGGTACAAACGAATTTAATGTTGTTTGGTAACCGTGTGCAAGGCTTGAAATAACTATTGGGCAGGCGCCGGACACATTGTCCGGTCAAACGTGATTTCGCTCGGACATAGGCATTTTTGGCCGGACAAATTTAACCCATCTTAACTAGTTGTAATAGAGGCTCCATTTTACAAGTTACATGATCTGTATCATTTTCAGCAACAGCAACTCTAGTTACTCAAAACAAATCGAGTGTGCAAAAAATTAGAAGTTGTAGTTTTATTACTCTTTGTTCTGTTACATTGTAAGTCAGACACGTGGATTGCAAGACCCGACCTCATCGTTAACGTTTGGTTGAAACCTGACCAAATCACTAACAAAACGTAACCTTCAACTTTATAGTAGAACATTTACATTTTAGCAAATGCTGCTTTGTCTCAAAATTGAATTTTCTTTGAAAGCCCAAATGACCGGACAACATGTCCGGTCATCCACGGATTTGCTCGGACAATGCTCGATTCTGACCGGACATTGTCCGTTGACCGGCCGTTATTTCAAGCCCTGGTGTGATGGGCTAGCATCCCATCCAAGGAGCAGGAGAGATACTCCTGGCCAGTTCATGCTACAGAAACCGATCGAGGTAAAGCGCCGGTCTGATGGGCAAACTTACGTGCAGACTTTACCCACTTTATCTACATCTAAAGATAGTCTTGTTCTGGCCCCCTCTCAAAAGAAGGTCATGTTATACAATACCTGTGGGAGTGGAATGCTAAAACTGAACAGTTTGCCAGCGAAAACTGAACAGCTCGCCAGCAAAAAGGGAGACTTGGAAGGTAAAGACAGTATATGCGTGATGTTTGTAGAACAGCCTGGAAATTAAAGAGAAACCTCCCCTTGATCTCCTCCCCAATCCTCCTCCCCTTTCTCATGCAGCCTTTACGTGATCTGCCGGCGGAAGGACCAAAGATAAGCAAGCACTTTTGGGGGCTCGTATTTTGAGAATTATGATCCGATTATAGCAGGAGGCTAGTAAGTGGATTATTTCCAGCTCTAAAGTTCTTTTTACGTGGGTGGTATGAAAATTATGTGTTTTGGATCGGTTGAAACTTGATTTTTAGACTGTCGTCAGACGCTATAATGCAGAGTAAATTTAGCGCGCGCACAAAATTTTTGCCGACATCATTTTCTGGCTACGACTTCACTGCAGGCTAACTGATAATAATAATAATAATAATAATAACAACAACAACAACAACAACAACAACAACAACAACAACAACAGCAATAATAATAATAATAATAAATTGTGTGTGGAATTCGAAGCTTAGCAGTCATATTTAGTCATATCTGTAGTTATCGTGACCTATGAACCGTTAGAATATTACAGGGTTAATTTGCCGTTGTCGGGTTGCATTCGGTGTAGGTGCAAACTTCAAAAACTCTCATATGCCGCGGCCGGGTACATGCACAAAGAACCAGCAACATGTAATTGAAAGGCACGGTTTCAGTACATATTTGCCTTAACTGAATTTCTAGGGCGAACTATCTCCAAAGCTAAGGAAGTGATAGAACAGAAGCTAACAGAACACACATCCTGAGCCAACAACGGTGCCTCGAAAAATCTTTCCTCCATTTTCTAAACTACTATTTGGAAGGACCACAGGAGAGCCAACCTCGTTCCCAAAACTTTCTAGTCTGGAGGTCGAGGGAACCCGCTACAGATCAGAACAAAAGAGCAGGGCAATGAAATACAGAGTATTATCGAAAATCTTGAAATATATAATATCTAATATCGACTGGTACAATGCGCAAGAATGCATGTCGTGTGTACTGTACAATAAATATTTCTATCTCTTAAAAATCAATTATACCTGTTAATAGAACGCAAATAGCAGCGCTTTTACACGCAACGTAATTATCAAACGCGTGGATGAAAGGCATACGATGTGTAGTTATACACAGTTCACGATCAAAATTTTAAAAATCGTCCTCACTGGAAAACTCCAGAAATAAAACCGAACTTAACATTTTCGTACTTAGGCGAAGGAATTGATTCATTTTGTATTTTCCCGATGACATATTCTGTCGAAAGAAACAGCGTCGCTTGGCTCTCGTGGTTGACGGCTGCTGTGCTCGTTTGGAATTTCTTTCTTTATCACAGCAGTATTGTTTACAGCGGGTAGCAATTCAGAGCTGTCCCGGCAGGTGCGTGGAAGAGGGGCTGGTGTTTGGAAGACAGGTTGATTCATGCTGTAAGCTTCCTGGTTATTGAGGTAGCCAAGCTAAAATAACTTGAGACTTGGTCTGTAATGCAGT
>JAHPZR010004263.1:0-17500 GCA_019787425.1 Platygyra sinensis
CCTTCATGTCCATGTTTACATTACTGGCATATGTCATTATGTTGTTATTTAGGTTGTCATGTAACACTTCACCCCTCTAGGACTGTCAAGCAATGCTCCCTTCCACTATTGGAGAGGAGTGTTGCATCACAACCTAAATAATGGCTGCATTAGAGACAAGCACTTACCTGACTCATGCTTTCTTGCCCACCTGCGACAATTATAGCTGACTCATCATTCAAAACAGCTTGGTAGCCTAATGCGACAGCCTTTAATCCAGAGCCGCACAGCATATTCACACCATAAGCTGGAACTGAGGATGGAATACCAGCATTCATTGCTGCCTGGCGAGCAGGCCCTTGTCCCTGTCCTAAAAAAAGTAACAGATAAAAATATACATTAAATTAAATACAGTTCAACCTCCCTTACACGACCTCCCAAAAAGTCAAGCCTAGGTGGTCGCTGAATGTATTGGCCACCCTTCAGGACCGTCTGTACGTGGATCGCTCTAGGGTTCTCTTTTTTCAAATAAACCCCCACAAACCACACATTTTCTGAAAGCCTAATAGTTCCAGATTATGGCTCATTCCTTAAAAATCTCAAAATCCTAAGATATAGCATAATTGAGAGATTTTTATGCAAAAGCATTATGTCTGTGTAAATTCAACTCCAATCCTGCTAAGAGTGAGCAGAAGAGAACGATAAACACCATATTTGATTCTTGACGTGTTCTACTAAAAAATTGTGTCTCAGATTTTTGACATGTGCATTTGTTCTTTTTTAAGATTAGGAGAAAGTCAGGGGAGACAAATCAACAACACTTCCTTTGAAGAAATGATGATTATTCGAAAAAGGAAAAAGGAAACAAAACTTGCAGACAAAGTTTTCAAGGAAATAATAAAACTGACAATAAGGGCAATAAGCTGGCCAAGTCTCAGCCAAATTGGTTCCAGGCTGTCAACTTGGAGTTAAAAACATATGCTTAACTTTCCAAAATTCTCATTCCGAGAGAAGAAGAAAAGTATATTTACCCTTACCCTTACTGGAGGGTCCGAGGGTCTGGAAGGGTATTTTCAGGATAACAAAATACGGTGCGGGAATTGCGAAAATGATTAATACTTGACGGGATCCGGGATTTGACTGCTCTTCGGGAATCGGGACTCGTCAAAATTTGGACATGGAATCCGGAATTTTTTTCACCTGTCTGTCGGGAATTTGAGAAATAGTCACCACCTGAACAAACGTTCTAGCGGCTTTGGTGTCTCCTTTAAAACCAAACTATGGAGTGTGCCTGAGTAATTTATCTAACTGAAACTGTCAGAGAGTGTTTTGTTATTGACCAGTTATTGAGTCAATGCTCAATTCATTCAATTGCTCAAGCTCTTCAGTCTCTTTACAGGTTCACATTTATCAGGGTCTGGAAGGGTATTCTCAGGATCTGGGATTTGACCAAAATACAGTGCAGGAATCGGGAAAACAATAAATATCTTGACAGTATCTGGGATTTGACAGCTCCCCAGGAAGCGGGATTTGCCAAAATTTGGGTAAGGGATGTAGGATTTATTTTGCCTGTTTGTTGAGAATTCGGGAAATCGTCACGACCCAAATAAACGTCCTAGCAGCCAAAGCAACTAGTGTCACCTTTCAAACCAAACTATAGAGTGTGCCTGGTTTATATTTATCTAATTGAAACTGTCAGAGAGTATTTTGTTTCAACCAGATGCCTCAAAAGTCCATGTGGTGTATGTAATACTATACCTGTTATTGACTCAGTTCCTCAATCTCTTCAAAGGTTCACATTTATTGTTTTGAGGGGAGTTTTTACAACAGCTAAACGCTAGATGGAACTGGATATGGCAAATAGTTATACCAGCTCTGCTACAGTAAGAGTTACGTTCTCGTTTTATCCAGTGGCCGGGTTTACCTCGGTGTAAAAACCTTTGTTTTGTAGCAATTGTTCGGGTTAGGGTCTATTATGTTGACTTCTTTGTTTTCTTTGTTTTACGTCACTGGTGAGTGTCACAGGCTTTTTACACCGAGGATGAGCCCAGTGGCCACTGACGATATTTATACAGTGTAGTTCTAGCGCCAGAACCAACCAGAACCTCGGCGATCCGCAAAGAAAAATTCAATGTTTCGCTAAGCGGCTACATACATAACGCTAAGAGTAAATGCCTCAGAGAAAAGCACAAGGTCACGATTGTCATATCGTGCGCATTCATCATACTGAGGTCACAAAGTTATTCTTTTTTTGCAGGAACCTTTAAAAACATGCATAAATTCAAAATATCACAGAGCCAATTTACAACCTCTTCATTAGCTTTTGTAGAAATTTGACTTTTTAAATGTACTTTGGATAGTGATGAAAAACTGTGCGGGATGCGAGATTCTCTTGGAAAAAGAGCGGGAATGGGGGATCAGGACTCCCCCTTCCAGACCCTCATTTATTGTAATCTTGGGGGGATTTTTTCACCAGCTTAACCACTAGATAGCCCCAATTATGGCAATAGTGCTGCCAGCTCTGCTACAGTAAGAGTGTTGGTCTCGTTTTATCTTGTGGCCACCGATACCTCTACTTCTAGCGCCAGAACTTCAACGATCCATAAAGAGAAATTTAATGCTCCGCCAAGCGGCGATGAACACAACGACCTGTTCAACTTTGTGAAGCACTTAAAAGCCCTCACTAGGTTAGAAGAAATCAATAAGAGTAAATGTCTTGAAGAAAACCCCAAGGTCACAATTGCCATATCATGCTCTTTCATCATACCGAGGTACACAAAGCTACTTCTATTTTGGAGGAACCGGTAAATTGAAAATATCAATCGAAAGGGCCAATCTACATCTTACATCTATTAGCTGTTGTAGAAAATATTAGACTTTTTAATGATTTTTCTGGGTAAGAAAAAATTGGGATAGTGATGAAAAAAGCGTGGGATGCTGGATTCTCGTGAAAAAGGAGCAGGAATGCGGGATCAGGATCCCCCTTCCAGACCCTCTTACCCATACATGTATAGGTAAGAGGTAAGAGTATCCTTCTGTAGGGCTAAGTCCACTCAAGAGAATATCAGTTGCAAGATTTTGATCAGGTGTTGGGATACAAGCAACTCCACTGCATAAGAAATTCAAAATGGCAGATTCTGAAGGAAGAAGGTGTGGAGGGGGGCGTGACAAGCACATAGTGAACCCACGTGACCTTGTCTATGTCATTTCCTCCTGAAATCCCGAAATTCTGAAGGGAGACACTATTGGTGGCTTTCGCCCATGCAACTGAGGCAGTTTCGGAAAAAAAAAACAGAAAGGATTCAAACGAGTGTTTGTCATATAAGCATATTTATGCGTACCCGCAGTGCAAACTTGTCCCATGATGACTTCCGCCACGTCAGACGCTGGAGTCTTGCCGCGCTTCAAAACATCTCGAATGACTATGGCACCGAGTTCATGTGCTTTAAGTGAGCTAAGACATCCGTTCAAGTTTCCAATTGGCGTTCTTCCTGCAGCGACAATTACAACATCTGAATCATTGTATCCTGAACTAGCCGCCATTGTGAAAAGCGCACAAAGATTACCGCCTGGGAACGACGTTGGAGCCTAACGTGCCCTTGTACATGACGGTGTATTCAGAGTTGAGAATTCCACTGTTTTGATATACTCGTAGGCTCAAGTTTCCTCAAGCGAACAAGAAATCAAATATGGCGTCACAAGTTGATCATGTAAGTTCGATAGTTGGTATACAAATTTTCCATTTCCTTTTTCATTTAACTTTATTTTTTGGCCACTAGCGTTTTCTTCTAAGAGCTTAGATTGAATAACAGACAGTTTGGCTTTTGTCTTTTCAGCGTGAGATCTTATCAGCTCCGATGAACGGCCAGGCCAGTGGTTCTGTCGTAGAAGACGGTGCTACTGAAGCGATCCCGTCATCATCTTCTTCATCATCTTCAGCCAGTGATAAACGAGCAGAAAGAATGAAAAGATTGCGAGAGCTACATCTTAGGAGGGTATGATCGTTATTTTAATGTCATAACTTCAAATATTGCTTACATGTACATAAAATCCTGTGAAATTTAATGTTTGTTTTCCAGAATGAAGCACGTAAATTGAATCATCAAGAAGTTGCAGAGGAGGATAGAAAAAAGAAGCTTCCTGCAAACTGGGAGGCGATGCAACGTCGAGTAGAATGGGAGAATAAGGAAGAAGAGGCTAGGAAGGTAGACGAACTGTACTGGCAGTCATAGATGAGTTCATGCTCTGAGGGGCATTGTATGGGTAATCAAATTTACAAAGAAGCAAAGCTGTAAAACAAATGTTTTTCTATATATTTCCGTTCTGATTTCAAATTTGGTGTCAAAACACATACCGTATGCGGAGTAACCTCTTTTCAAGGTTTACCAGCGTTTTTGAGTCGATCAAGTGAATGTTGTGGGTGCACAAATTTTTTTTTGCGGTTTAAACCAAATGATTTGATCAAGTCTTAGCCGCTCAAACCACAAAAATAGCATCTCTGTTACTCTGATAAGTAGGCTAATGCCTAGCTCAATCGACTCGGAAACGCTAGTACAGTGGAACCTTGATTTAACGAAATTCTATTTAACTAAGTCCTCGATATAACACACAATACTCTATGCCCCTGCCAAAATTACAGTAAAATGTATGGGATAGAACCTCGATATAACGAATTCCTCGATATAACGAACATAATCCGGAAGCCCAAAAGTAAAATGTACCTCGATATAACAAATTACAATGTCAAAACGGGACAGAAGATAAACGCTGAAAGATTAACAGTCAGCAAATCCTTTAATCCATACGGTAAAGAGACAGCAACATTTCAGTCAACGGCTTATTATATGTCATAGACATTGGCACCATAGTATTTCCGAAGAAGTCACCTGTGTTACAAATCAATCATTAACTATGACCTCGATATAACGAAAGTTTTGGTCGTTTCCCCTCAAATTTGTCATATCGAGGTTTTCGATATAACGAACCCTCCATTTAACGAACAAATTTGGCCGGTCCCCAGCGACTTCGTTAAATCGAGGTTACACTGTAAATACAGAAAAGGGGTTTCTCCACTCACAGTAATACATGTAGTTTCTTCTTGAAAATGAAACTCAGAACGGAAATGTGAAGAAAAACGTATATTTTGCTGCGTTGTTTCCTTGAAATCTTGCCCTGATTACCCATAATGCCCCTTTGAGCGTGAACTCGTCTATTGATGACCTGAATGGGGTCATGGGGTCATGGTGTACTGTTCTTCGGCAAGATGCTTTACTCTTGTACTGCCTCTCTCAATCCAGCTATATAAAATGGGTACTGTTGAATTTAACAAGGTCAAGTCTGCATACAAGCAAAGTGGCCCGGCATCAGGCTGAAGCTTATCCCGGTTTCTGTAGCATGAAGTGACTTGGAGTACTTCTATTCCCCCCTGGATGCTACATGTAGTCTATTGCTGGGTTACCCCAAGGCTGTGCTCTAGGAAAATTTTCAGGGTGCCCTTTGGGCGCCTAACTATGACAAGTAGGTCGCCCAGCCTTCCAGGTTGGTCGCTGAATTGATTAATGAATTAGTTAATTATCCATTGATTAATTAATATTCCATTAATTAATTAATATTCCATTTCATGGTTTAATCAGTTAATAATTAACCATGAAAATAATAATCGTAGAATTTGGCAATTTACATTAAAGAAAGTAAGGGTAAATCGGGAAGCCTTAATTATTACAACTTACTATTTGCAAGAAAGTTATAATTTTCAGAAAGTAGACGAAACCATTGATACGATGTTTAATTAAAACTTGAGTGTAAGTTTGTGCGACATCTGGCCAAGGGAACTAATGCTTAATGACAATCTTTACTAATCGTGACGTTTTGAAAGAGTAGGGTTGTATACTTTTTACGGTTCCAGGGAATCTGCATAATTGCCAAACAGTTTCATCTTAAATCTCTCTCGTTCAATATTCACTTCACTGGGCACGGGCGGCGAAGCGAGTTACTAAACTTAACAGTCACGTACTCCATTTTAGCGAACTTTTGATATCACGAAATCCTGTTATAAATTAACCACATACGTGTTAAAACCGCTTAGAAATTTCTTTTAAGACCACTGAAATAGGTTTCGGAATAAAAGGGTTCTTATTAAACTTTCGTTTTCGCCAAAATTTTGATCGAATGGTGCATGCCACGGATGAAGCTAATTAAACAAAAATTTGCATAAAGGACAGTTTCGTTTTATTAATCACACGCTCCACTGTTGAAACTGTGGAAACACAAAAATGAAACATAAGCATCAACCACTCCAATAGAAAAATTAGATCTTCAACACATGCTTGTGCAAAAATCGTGCAGTTTCTCACGGGCAAGGAAAACATGATTCTTTGTGCTAAATCATGTGGAACAATATTACAGACGCGACAACTTTGAGCGCGAGCAGCGTGAACAATCCTTGTTGTTGTCCTGCCAAATATTTTTTAGTCCTGCAAATATCATCAAATTAGCAGGTAAAATTATAAAATGTTAGTTACAATCAGTTGCTCGCTTTATCGCGTTGTTCAATGACTCTTCAATGGACAAGAAAGCTGGGCCAATGTGCTACATTAAAAAACCGGAAGAGAAACCACTGAAGCGAAACAAGACCCGTGACCTAACTAATCACAGCGCTCTCAGCGCTTTTATTTTTCGGGCTAACGGGAGCTGCAAGAAGTTTCTTTTTGTTTCGTTCTGTTCCGTTTCAGTACGTTCGCTGGTTTCGTTTTGGGTTTTCACACAATCCGAAATCTAGGCGCCTGGATGGGCGACCGCTTTTCTTTTTCAGTCGCCCGAGACCAAATGTTAGTCGCATGAGGCGACCGGGCGCCGTTAGAGCACAGCCTTGTTACCCCCAACATTAAGTTTGCCGGTACCCATTTATTCACCTGGATGGAGAGAGGCACTGTGAGAGTAAAGCGTCCTGCCCAAGAACACATGTTGCTTGCCAGGTATCAAACCCAGACCTCTTGATCCGTAGTAAAGCATACTAGCCATGAGGCCATCACACCTCTCACTACTGAATTTAATACTGGGAGGGTAACCCTGTGATGGATTAGTATCCCCTCTAGGAGAAATAGAAATACTGCTAGTCACAGCACAGACTTAACATGAACTTAACTGTGCTTTTCTTCGTCCTTCTGATTCATGTTAGGAAGCTGAATCTCGTGGGGAGGATTATGACAGAGTTAAGTTGTTAGAGATGTCTGCTGATGATGCTGACAGACTGGATAGGAAGAGAAAGAAGAAAAATCCTGATCAAGGCTTCTCTGGTACTGTAAAATTATTTATTTGTTAGATATTGTACTTTCTATACTATTATGTTTTGAAGGTACATGTACAATGTAATCAATAACTTGTAATTTAAACTAAATATTATGGAGTTTTTGGTACAGTCGCTAATTATATACCACTTATTAACTGAGAGTGAGGTCATTACAGGGAAATCTCTGACTGAGGCCTTGATGTATTGACCAAGTGATAGTGAGGTCAATACATCAAGGCCGAGGTCTGAGATTTCCCTGTAATGATCGAACAGACGAGGTTAATAAGTTATTTATTATATGGCCTTTTTCAAAATAATATTATAATAATAAAAACACTGGAAGAGATTTTCCACATCCGTTTGTGACACAAGAGGTCATTCAAGGCCATGTTCACTGAACCAAACAAACCTGGCAATGTGATCTTTCAGTTGTTGAAAAAAATAGTTGTACTTTGTCCATATTTTTTGTTGTTTTTGCCCACACGCTCATAGCTTTTACTCACAACTCAAAAGAGCCGTCGAGCTGAGAAAAATTTTCATAATGCCCATTCATTACAAGAAAATCTTGTCCCCTCAGCAGCCAATCAGAGAGTGCGTACTATAGTAGCCATATAATAAAATGTAATCTTAGTACAGTACTGAGTCTAGATCTGGTTGCATGGCATCTTCCTAAATTTCTGTTTCCAGCTCCATAAGCTTCCATTCAAAAATTTCAATATAGCTGGTATTCACAGAGTGGTAAATACTAAAAATTCCATGTGTTCTTATATTGTTAGTTCTTCTCATAAAATGTTATAGGCTTTGCTGCAGCCCAATATAGACAATACCAACGACTTACCAAACAGATGAAACCAAATACTGAAGATTACAAGAAAGAAAAAGAGCAAAAGTAAGTACCAAGGTTGTAAAAAAGTTTCTGCCTATGTTGGGAACTAGACACAAGTAGTCTCAAAAGTTTTATTTGATCATACAGTACTCAGCAGTTGATTACAACAAGGGGATTTCATACTTATGTGAACAATAAATAATAAAGGACTTCCACATTGTGTAGTTCCAGAAAATATCCATACCCCCACCACGGAGGGAATTTCACGTAAGCCCCCCCTCCTCCTCGGAATTTCCATTTTTCGACCAATAAAATAACCCCCCCACCCCTCCGGAATTTCCACTACTATTTTGTACACCCCCCATACCCTCTGGAAAAATAGTTTTGGCAAGAAAGTGTGTTAAAGTATAAGTAAACACTCCAAACATTTAGCGATTTGTATTGCACATAACTACAAAATATTCTCGATCGATTGTACATCTATATCTGAAGATACTCGCAAAGCAAGCATTCAGCACTTTAGTGAAACATGCTTTAAAAGAAAAGATAAAATGTTAACTTGTCAAATTACCTTCCTACACGACAAACTTCCTTTGTAGGTACAATTTCCATTGGAGGACTGAAAATGAATGTGGATGAAATTGACACCGTACTTTTACTGCGAACACGATCGCCAACAGACTCGGAATGAAAGCCAATTTTGCAGCAAAATTACTTACAAATAGACAGAGATAAACAGGGATAAGAAATTCTCAAGTCTGCAGAATCATAACATCATTTCTACCTTTATAAAGAAACTAATTTTCAAGAACGAAATCGACTGACACTTCGAAGACCGATGCGAAAACAAACTAGGCTAGTCTCCAGTGCCTTTCGGTCCAGAAGGTGATTCCATGTGGACTGGTAACAAGTAATGGCGGCCACTTCCACGCAACAGCACGTTCTTCGCATTTGTTAGCTTCCAAAGTGCTTTTTGCAGAAAGAAAATGTATTTCAAATATAATGTATGCGGGAAATCCAAATTAGTATGCAGGAAATCCACATTAGTATGCAGGAAGACAGGGAAGACGAGGGAAGACAGTAATCCGGATAATTCTGACCCTCTATGACTACTGTTATGTGGGATTTTTTTTTTCTGAATCAATTCATCAAAACCAGCTATGCCTCGCCCGTACAGTGAGGATCTACGATGGCGAGCCATTTGGATGAAAGAAATTTTAGGATATCAAGTAGATGAGGCAGCAGCTGCTTTGAGGATGTCACCAAAAACAATCGAACGATATGTCTCAAAAGTTTTAAATTTTGGAGAAGTGAAAGCAAATACCATCGGAAGACCGATAAACAGTGTGGCCATGCACCCGGCCACACGTGGAATTTTTGATTATGGAGGCAGTGCTTGTACATCCCGAAAAGACAATGTCAGTGTGTACACTGAAACGGGATCAGATTTCGCGTTAGCAAGTTTCTTCTATTATCTGAAACAAATTATAACATAACTTAAGCAAAGTGCGCGCTCTGATTGGCTAATTCGCCATCTACTATTTGCCCATAGGTGTATGCTGCTGACGTACTCAATAAATAAAGCAAAGCGCGCGCTTTGTGATCTAGCTTAAT
The DNA here is from genome assembly GCA_019787425.1 of Platygyra sinensis. Lineage (NCBI taxonomy): Eukaryota > Metazoa > Cnidaria > Anthozoa > Scleractinia > Merulinidae > Platygyra > Platygyra sinensis. Next base: position 9,708 of record JAHPZR010004263.1, read on the forward strand.
TTGTTGCGGGCCTCGTGAGTCCACAACATTTTGACCACTGTTATGACACGTATCGTTGTCGATTAGAGTAAAGACTACGCTAAAGCACAATAACAAAGATAGCGAAATAAATATTTGTCTACTCGGACTTGAAAGTGCACGCGCTGCATTATGTAAATGAGCTGCTTGTACGCGTCAGACTTTCCTTTCAAAAACTTTTACAAACTCGCTTAATATGCAGAAACAATACGAAAAAAAATGCTTGGGAGACGAGCAATGACACGTACTCGTTGTCGGCAAGAGTACAGTCCGCGATAAACCACATTTCTATTTGTTTTTTACCACAATATCAACGTCAAAGAAAATATTTTTCTTGGGCCCGGTTGTTCAAAACCTCGATTAGCGCTAATCCGCGATTAAATATGCTAATCCGCGATTAAAATTTAATCTGCGATTAGATTGCGTTGCTCAAAGCCCGATTAACGCTAATCTGACTCTAATCGGCGGGTTAAATTTAATACACCTCCGAAGCAAGATTAAGTCGCTAATCGGCCGATTAATACTGAAAAAAAAGGCCGACTTGTTGTTTGGCCTTCCTTGCGTGAGACAAAGACGAGCACGAATCTATCAATATAACGATAGCATACTAATTTACAGCAATTAAAAGCTTCACACTTGCTATTAAATTTGGCAAAACCTCAATTGAATACAATACAAACCTCATAGAGGCAGATTTACAGAGGGAAACGAATTGTTATTACACTCTGAAACCAATCGACCAAGTGCTGATAGCACTACAATTTTATGCGAGTGGTGTCTTACTGCAAGTTATCGGCGATACAACTGGAGTAGACAAGTCCACCGTTTCACTGGCAGTTCATAACACGGACGCCATATTGAAAACAATCACAGTGCTTACTCACGGGAAACTGCATTATGGGATATTAACTGTCGATTAGCGAGACAATATAAGTGGTTTTTACACCACGTACTAACCGTTAATCAGCGATTAACTAATCTGCCCTCTAATCGGGCTTTGAACAACGTTCTCAAATCCTCCGATTAGCTAACCCGGTGTTAGTGGTTTTAATCGACGATTAGGCTTAATCGGAGGTTAGTTTAATCGGGGTTTTGAACAACCGGGCCCAGAGCGCGAGCTGAAAAAGGCATTGCGTTACACATTGACGCGAGCAGCGTGGTATGGACTCTAAAAGACTTCTGTTGACTTCTGTCTTAATGTGATGTTATAAAACAAATGGTAAACGCCATAGCGTGTACTATTAAGTTATGGATGCACTTGGGAGGTTTGATAAGCACTCAAGAAGCTAGAGTCGCACTCGGCTATCGCCTCGTGCGACTCTTACGCTTCTTTCGTGCTTAGCAGCCTCCCGCGTGCACCATAACTCAATAGTACACGCTATGGCGTTTACCATTTGTTAAATCGTTTTAGTCTAAAAAAGGTTTGTTTGAATTTTTCTGCTTTTGAATCGATTTTTCACAGCTTATGGAATGTACAATTAACCTGAAATTTTCTCTATTTAATACTCAGCTCAACAAAATTGCCCTTCAGAGACAAAACAATAGCAATGCACGTGCGTTTTGAATCTCTGTACATTTCTTTGCCATCCGCTGCAAAACAACAGCGTGAAATGATTTTAAAGTTCTATGTATTTTGGAGAACGCGAATCGTAATGCCGGCTAATTTTTGGAAATGATCGCTGTCGGAGCATGTTCAGCTTGAGCAAATTTTTATACCGATAGACGTACTGAACAGATTTACAGAGTTACGACTTTCAAAGGTGAAATATAACTTCATTTTTTACGCCCTCCCCGCCGTCGCCGTCGTTATTGCTAAAACTCCCAAATGATTTTCTTAACTACTGTATGAATAGACGATTTTTTACTTTTTTACTCGGTAAAAGACTGTAAAAGCGGCATAAGCAACACACACATACGTGTATGCACGTGGAGCTCGTGAGTTTCGAGTGAGTTAACTGCTAATGACGTTATTGAAATAATTTGAAGAAACACATTGACGAAAACAATTCTTATAGACTTTACAGTGTAAAATTGGGACAAAATAATATTTTTTAATAATCGGACCCTCTCATTACTCGCACTGAGAATGTTTGATGTAACGGGCGAGAAATTTAAAGTTCATTACCAACATCCTTGCCCAACAACGCAGTTTTAAATTCTGGGAGTTTATGATGCTGTCGCAACCTTGACAGACGTGCTTCATAACTTGACGGCGCGTCTTCCTCATCACAGTCATAATCTCAAAACTGGGTCCGTGGTTAGCTACACAAAACAATAAATTGCTTATCTTTACAAGCGGAATTAGAAAAGCTTGAATTCCAGCATCTTCTTGAGTAACACACTCTCCTGAGTATGCAACCTGAAGAGACGGGGATGATATTCCGGATAAAAAAATATTACTATACCTTTTCTTTTCTTCCCCGATGTTGAGACGATTGAGTTATTGGCTTTAGGTAAGTGTGGATCGACCCACAAAGTAATCATCCCCTTTTTCACTAAGGACAGTGCCTCGACAAGTTGAACTTCCGAAGTAATATGGGAAACTTCTTATTTCCTTCACCGATGTAACCAAAAGTAAAGCCGGTTACAATCTGCTGCTGGTCGGAGTTCTTCAATGCATCTCTCCAATAAGTAGCCTTTTAATCTAGTAACGCTGTCAAACAGAGGCACGTTTCGAACGCAATACGAATCGTGTGAGTTTTTGTTTTTCGCTTTTAAAACGCACAGGCAAATGTTTACAGTGTTTTCTTCCATCCTACCTGTCGCACCTCCGAAAAAAAAAAGAACTACCCATACTACCTTTTGGTCTTGTCTTTAAGCTTGAAACTCTCATTCGACAACCTTAATTGAAATAGCTGTATACAGAAATCTGGAGTTACGCTATTGGTTGGTGCCTTGCAACGTGAAAAGCAACAGAATAAATCAGTTGAATGAAAAGCGTTCGTTGATACCGTGGTGATTAAGAGTGCCGATTTGAAAAATGAATTTTCAGTTAGTTCTAGAGTTTTGCGGCTTTCTGTGCTTCCTTGATGTAGGGAGAGGCCGCAGACTGCCATATGTTGCTTCGAATGATTCGGCAGATTTAAGTGTCTAGCAACCGGTCTAGAAGTGTTTTTATCGTCTTTCTCAGCGTCGCGAAGATGTTCCCGGAATCGGTCGCCTAGTCGTCTATCTGTTTCGCCGATATATGACTTTTTGCAAAGAGTGCAAGTTATACAGTAAATGACATTTATAATTGAGATTTTTTTAATTTACAAAACATGTTTCGACATTCTCATGTCGTCTTAAAATTCAAATGTACAATCGTTAAAAGCTCATTTGCAGCTGAAGATGGCGTGAGAATGTCGAAACAGTTGTAAATTAAAAAATGTCATTTCTTTATTGAAAGTTATCGTCACTCTGCTATCTTTACGTCCATTTGTGAATTTTGAATTCATTTGAACACTTGAAAGTAATGGTCAATTTTTACCTCTTATGGCACATTTTTGCTGAGCTCAGAAATTTATTCTCTGTATTTATCCTATGGGTGGAAATTGGTTTGGGTGTGATTTTACGCAACAATTTATAGCTTTTTCGCTTTTAAAAAGTGTAGAAAGGACTGTAATATACTTATAGTTTTTCTGGTACAAGGTTTTTGCATTAACAACTGAAATTGTTCAGATTTCGTTATGCACTTCTCAAGGTTTCTCTACAAGTTAGCAAGAGATTGCTGCAGGCAAAAGGTTTAATAACTATAAAGATACTCTGGTGTCATTTTTGCAACTATCTCATCATAATAAAGTCATTTATTTCATTTTAGTAGACTGAAACGGCTTTCATTGCAACATTTTCAACCTGATGGAAAGTAAGTTATCGCTGAAATTTTGTTGGAGACAGGATTGATAAAACTGTGACATCTGCTATAAATAACACTTTGGTTTCCATTAGCATCAGCAGCAACGTCATTATGACTTCGAGAAGACATTCAAATTCCCACAATCATTTCTGAAATGTATTTATTTTATTAAGAGACGAAGAGAACGAAGCAAATAGCTAGCTTAAAAATATGAAGAAATTGTACACTTTACAAAGACAAATAATCTTGTTGCAAACTCAATCTTGGATTTTTAAATTGTCACTTTTCGTCTCCTTTATTCTAGCTTGTCTTTCTTCTCTTACGATAATGATATCGTCTTAAAAATATACGGCCAACGCCAACTTATCTCTACACATGACAGTGACCAACTCGAAAGCTCATTAGCTACTTTGGTCACTGTACACGATTAAATAGTGTTTTTTTTTTTTTTGTTTTGTTTTGTTTTTTTTCTGGCTTACTTTTGTTTGTATTTTTATTTCTGTATTATTGCAAAATATGTAAACAGTGTAAAATAATAAAACTTGAAACTTTCGAGTCTCCTCAGTCTAAGTAGCCTTAAATAATCATTGTCCTTAATTATCAGTTATACCCAACTGTGTTACATTAAACGTAAAAAAAAGCAATCGATTACGCAAGAGTTTCCATGGAAAAAATTTAAGTGGTAAACGCGAAACAATTTGTTCCAAATGCTGGCAATTAAGTCTTCGTAGAAGGCACAAAATTTGATACTTAAAAGATCAGTACTTTAAAAATTTCTCTTTCTCCACCTTTACATTTTCTTTCTTCCCCTGCTGTCAGAAGAGGGTTACTATGACTGTAACATGTTCCTTGAAACATTGCAGAAGAAAATGGTTTATGTCGATCAAGAGAAAACAAAACGCTGTCCATTACATTCATTCGTTTCATGATGATCCCACTGAGCATTCTTGATACGCTTCGTTGGCAAACTCTGCGTTTTGAGGCACTACTGCAGGTGGACTGAAAGATCCCGTGGAGATGGAACAGCTACACCATATCATTTCCTTTACCTTCTCTCGGAAGGTTCTGTTTACCAGGGCGTATACAAATGGATTGACAGCAGTATTGAGCAGGAGCAGCGTGTGAATAACGGCGTATGTTTCTTTACTTGTGCTGAGAGATGTGAAGTAATGCAAGCTGTGTACAATTATGCCAGACACCCAACACACCCCAAACATGACAGTGACAGTTACCGCCATCAAAGTGACTCGCTTTCGCACCCTGATTACGCCCTGTGTATACGAAGATACAGTTAAGGTGATAACAAATGAATCAATTAAAAAGTTATCTGCTAAAGGGTTACCCACAAAAGTGACAGGAAAATTTAATGATGTCATAATGAGTACTGTATCATTCAGAGTCTTGTCATACTTTATCACTCTCTTATCTATCCTTTCCTCACTTATGGCGTCCATGTCTGGGGTTTAAACTTTTCCTCATTTCTAACACAATTATTTATTATCCAAAAAAACCAATCAAAATAAGATCTTTCTCTGAACCAAAATCCCATTTTGAGCCTCTGTTCAAATCCCTCATTCTACTTAAGCTCAATTACAGATTCTCTCTTTTGTTTATCAACGGTCACATGGACTGTTACCCCCTGTTTCAGTGCCGGAATATTTCAAGTTTACATCATCTGTTCATTCCTACTCAACTAGGAAATCATGCAATAGAAATCTTTATGTACCCTGAGTTAATACCACCTAATATGGCCTACGTTCCCTAAAATTCACTGGTCCTCGTCTTTGGAATTCCTTGTCTACAAGTATAACCAATTCGAATTCTCTTCGAATATTTCGTTAAACCCTGAAGAACTCTATGTTTAACTGTGTAACTGTTATTCTATCTAATTATCCACCTTAGCGTATGAAGATAAAAAAAATCTATTCCTAATTCTGTCTGTAGCTGCATTTTATTGCAGGGGTCATCCACTAGATACGCCTTTACTATTTGGATGATCCCAACTCTTAACATTTCAACTAAAATGTTACTGAAAGTTTAACAGTTTCCGCGGGAAATTGTCAAAATGGGAGCCTTCCAAAAGTTGCAACATTCCATACAAACCCTTACAATTTCGAGGACTTCTGATACTTGAAGAGTTATAATCTTGTCATTTTCGTCCTCTAAATACTTCTACTAACATTTCAAAAACGAGTGCGAGGGTTTCATCAGGTTTCCAAACGCGAGAAAGATTTGAAACCACGAGGCCGCAGGCCTCGTGGTTTTATTGTTTTCGAGCGTTTGGAAATCCGATGAAACCCGAAGCACGAGTTTTTGAAATTACTTCTCCAACAAAGAAAATAAGTTTAAATTATCATTTGAATAACATCTCTCAATTCAACTATTGTATTTGAGACGTGAAATGTGCATGATCCTCAAAACAATGTGCATGATGTGCATGATCCTATCACCTAATTGTTGCGCTGTGACAATTTTTGAATATGCGTCAACTGATGTCACGTTGTTGCCAAGCTGTTTGTCAGTTCCGAGCGAACACGTTGCTTCACAGAGCAAATGGCTAAGTGCAGATTTAGACCTCCTAAACCTAGCGAAGAAGAGGAAAAGGGTGTGGCCAGCGCAATTCCGAGGTAACGTGTGCATTTGGTCTGATAAAATTTCTAACGTCAGTGCCAATTTAGGTCGGAAGTGTACAGCAAGGTTGCAAGTGAACCAAAACACGAGGTCGCCACCATCGAACGAGAATTTAAATTTAGAAAAAGATTGGGCTTTTCTGTTTTGGGTAGCTTAACAACTGTACCGTTACATTCAACGTTAGCAGTAAATAATTTAGCTTTAAAGTCTGTTTCGTAAAATGTGTGATTAAATAGAGTTGTTAATCGCCGCGTGTTTTTGTTGCTTTATGAATATGCAGATTAAGAAATCGTTTCAAACAAGCACGCGTGCAAACGTCTGTGCATGCGCAAGGTCCCTATTTTCAAAATGGCGGTTGCGAATGCGAACTTTACAACAAGAACGCCTTTTTTTGAGCTTAAATCGAACTTTATTTGCATCCAAAACTTTAAAGCAGGAAACATTAAACCTCCAGGTAGGCACTGGAGCAAGAATTTCTAGAAAGTTCGCAGCGATAGTGCAAGAAAGCCGCTCATTTAGACAAATTCGTGCATCGCCGTTCTCAGTGTTTATGTTCGACTAAAGAATGAAACAAAAGCGAGCGTGGACTCTCAAACATGATTTTCACCTTTGGTGCAAGGAGGAAAGTATGTGGTGCAAAAGAGAGAAACTAAAGCAATTAATAAACTTTGTGTTCGTGAAATTCTAAGCTTATCTTTTGTGTGTGGAGCTTACTTTTTTGAATTTCGCGGCTGCAATCTAGTTTGTTTTGATATCGCGTATAATTTCAATGGCAAATTCGCGCCGGAAGCAGGGAAGGCACGCATGCGCAATGCGTTTTTCACGCGTGATTTTCAAACATGGGTTTCTTTTAAGGCCGTGTTTTCAACTCGTTTTTCATTGGGTTTCTAAACTCATCCACCTGACCAGAATAAGATGCTCTGGTTGGGTAAGAGCTGTATGAATAATAAATGAGTTTGAGAATTCTTGGTAAAGACTGTCAAGTTTAATTGAACTTTTATTTGAATATCTAAGTTTTTCAAACAAACGAAAAATAGCCTTACTCTTTCCCAGTCCTATCAGGTCTTTGCATTGGGCTATACAGAAAGAATGGAGTGGCTCGTCATGTCCTTTAGGGATTATGGTGTTCCGTACCGTCAAAGGTATTGAACCGAAAAGAAATGTGGCACGAAATATTTGAAATTCAACTTCACTAGAAGAATGTATTCGAAGCAATTGTCTTTTTCGCTATTCATTTTATAACCGATACCTCTTTGGCGTAAATAATACCGCAAATCCTCGAATTAGCTCCCGGGACGGTTATTTCAAA
>JAHPZR010004263.1:20000-26750 GCA_019787425.1 Platygyra sinensis
GCAACATCTATTTACAGTCTGTCCCCTTCGAATTCTAATGGCTACTCGATTTTGATTGGCTGCTTATATCGTGCGACTGTTTGATTTTCACTTTTTATTGTTTTATTTCAGTACATATTAGCCCGTCAAATTGTCCAGTTTAGCCTGCAAAATGCGCCACAATACACGACAAAGTGATAATAATTCTAAATTTTGGCTGATAGTAGGGGCGCTATTCGAAGGGGACGTTTATTTGAGGGAAGGCAAAAATAAGAGGATTTACGGTATTCAAGCCACGATACAAAATCTTGCATGGCTTCACTTAGTAGTTTCAGACGAGCACCCCCGAGGAAAGACATGCAGGCCTCTAGACAAAGCTGAAACGAAGGATTCCTTCACATTCAGAACCTCTGTGTTATTACTTGTACTTACCTGCTGTTGGAAGGCGGAATGATTGTCCTCAACACGTTTGAGCCACAGAGTGTACACGATTCTGGAATATAACCCAGCCATCATGACCACAAACACAGCCACCAGGCTTGAACAAAACACATGATAAGCTTTGGGAATCCAGTCCTGGCCGTACATTAGGGCATTCCTGCAGTAATTGTCCTGCTCTTCGAGGAACAGGAACCAGGGCAGACTGACTATAAGTGCAAAAATCCAAGAGCCAGCAATGATCAACTGAAATGGTAAACAGCAACATTTAGTGATCCACAAGAAAATCAGTGGCAAATTTGCAATGGCAGTACTCACTGTAAATGATGGATGGCCAATTTATGTCTTAATTTAGCAGGAAATGATAACCTGGATTGATAATTTTGCGTATAACTTCGTAAATTTCGTCACTATCCAATTCCAGGTGAGACGACTTACGAGTTTAAACAAAAAATATCGTGAGGAAAAGACGACATTTTTGGAGAAAGTATTTTATACGAAAATAGTTTTAGCCAAATTTTCTTTCCATTTCAAATGAAATTTGTAACTTTTTTAGCCGTCAAGATGATAGTAATTGTTTGCTTAGTAACTTTCGTTTGTTAGATTTCACGTCTCTATTGTTAAATACACTGTTATGTACGTGTAGAATGGCCGTCGATAAAACAAGGAACATGGAACATTCCGGAACATCCCGAAACGTGGAATAATTATCATAATTATGAGAAAAATAAGTCAAATCAAAGAAAACTTGATGGTTCGTAATCGTTTGACGCTTAAAATGAATTCGCGAACATCTGGTTTGATTCCTTTAACTTATCTTGTTTCTTTCTTCTGTTTTGAAAAATTTGCTAGCCTATTAACATTTTCTCGGATCCTTGTCCGAGTTTTTTTGTTCTCCTGTTCCTGAATGAAATCTTCACTGGGTTAATCATCTTACGCAATACGTCTGTTCGATCTTTCCGCCATTGCCTGTGGTTTATAGCTAATTTGCAAGAAAACTAATGTAAACTTGTGGAAACTCTGCTACAAACTTCTGTGAATAGAGATTACAAAGGCACCAACGAGAACGCGTTGCAAACTGACTTATTCATTTTGACAGCTGATTTTTGATGGGTTAAATTACTTTTCCCACGTGCACGTGTGCGAAAGTCGTTTTGCGATTGTGATTGGATGAAAAAATTTCCTTATGGGGTTTTCTTGTGATAAATTCTATCCAAAAATCTCAGAAGTATGAAATAAAATTATATTACACTTTGTGTAATCTGTAATTGCATGTCTAACAGTGTTTCGAAATTATCGTCATCTGTTACGCTTCGCTTAATAGCGAAGCGCGCGAGTGACGTCATGATTCAGACAAGACTCAGACAAACAAACTGGAATGGTGGATGATTTTGAACATTTCTTTCAGAGCAAAAGCCGGTGTTCCTAAAACACTTGTGAAACAAAAATTTCGCTTATATTCCCTGTACTTCCCTCAGAACAAGCTTATGTCGACTGAGTCTCGCGGGGAATTCAGTGATTTGCATTCTATTTTTAGACTTCGCGCGCTTTGCTATTGCATCTACTTAGATAGCTGTGCTTATATACGAGCCCCTAAATTTATACATGTCTATGCATTTACAAGAACTGTTTAATTCTATTTTTACGTTCTGTCATAATTTTCACACATTATTCCAAAAAGGACCTGTATTTGCAACGTTCGCAAGTTTCTGGCTTTTTCACTGCATGAGGCATTGGCATACCTTTAAATTTCCCTTGGTGAGTCTTTTGCCATTAAGGGGATATATTACTGCAAAATAACGTTCAAAGGCGATAACAACCAGTGTGACCATCGATGAAATTCCTCCAACCCACGCGAAGATCTCGGCTTTCAACAAATTGCACAAGACTGTACCACCCACTCCCCCTGGATGATTGCCAGTGATTGTCACGCTAACAATAAACGTCGCGCACATGATATCTCCAACAGCCAGGTTCACAAGTAGATAGTTGATGGGAGTCCTGTGAAATATGAGGCAAAGAAATAGAATGGCTGAAGAGGTAGAAGTACGTTTATGTGCACTCATGTGCTGGAATCTCCAATCGTGAAAAACCGATGTAATAATGCAGCGAATTATCTGCGGTTTATCAACTGAAGTTTGAAAAGCACTTCTCACTTTTTGAAAACGTGTTGCTGTTCCTCCTTCCCCACCCAATACAATGTTGAATAGTTTCTGACTTTGATTTGGGGTGCAGGTAGAGGTTAGGCAAGTGAAGTTGTGCTCGCCTTTGGCGCGTGTGCAAAACTGCCAAAAGTGCACAGTTATCCCAATTTGGGACTTACAGGCTTGTGATTTCTAAAAGTGATATGTTGTATTTCTTTTAAGGTGGCTTAAAACAGTTCCCAGCACTTTCCAAGACGTAGATTTTGATGGATATTATAACCACTCTTTATCGATTGATGCTACAATCATGATAAAGAGTGATTATAATCACATATCAAAATCTACGTCTTGGAAAGTGCTGGAAATTGTTTTAAGCCACCATAAACCGATAAAACTCACTGATCATTCTTTGAATCTTAATTTCGCGATTTCACGTAATTATGATACAAAATCTTGACATACCTCATATCTGTATTCCTCTTTACGATCAGACAAACAAGAGAGTTCCCCACGACATTCACAATCAATATTACACAGTGCAGTGTTGTTATGGCAATATTATCTGACCCGGCCATGACAGGAGTCTGACGTTGATGCTACAATGTTACACAACCTGCAACAAAGACGAATAATAATGATAAGGCATAGTTGTGTATCACTAGTCGATGATTTGATAAAGACCAAGGTTATAAGCAACAGTCAGTGGCGTTAACCGCTTCCGATAATGAGTAACTCCCTGGACGGAATCATCGTGGTGTTGAAAAAAACTAGCATGATTCTCGCAGACTCGTCTCCTAGAGAATATTAGCCATTGATATACTTAAATTATAGTAATAATGATGCATACCTCAGAGTGAATTCGTTCAGTTGAGCACATGGGCTTTATAAAAACAAAGTTAGAGGCAGGTTATTGAGAAAAGCGAGTTCGCTCTTCTCCTGGATTCAAAAGGTACACGACTTTGATCTTCGAAAAGCAATTGGGTTTAATTCTTTACGGCCGCTTCTATGCAATAGCTACAACATTGTATATAGGAACTATTTGCATTACTCTCCGTTTCATAGCCATGTTGGGTTTGTGAAAGACTTGCTACATTTAAAGAAAGCGTTCGCCAGTCAAGATCAATGGAAATGATTATATGTATGTTAAACGGTCCATTTTTTTCCCACATAGATAACGTTAGCTCCGTGGAACCCCGCAAGTTATCGGGAAAATAATGGTAGGATTATACTGCAACACTGGAAATTCAACTCGTAACTTCTCTGAACTTTCTGGTGAGGTATGGCGACTGCGTGGGCGTCAAGATCTGAAAGTCTGTAAATAACACGACCACACATGGATAAGAATATTTAATACTTACTGTTGCATTGTAGTGATAAAACTACAACAAAAATATAACTGTGGTTAGAAGAACAGTTAGCAACAAATCGCTTACTTATTCACAGCTGTCGTCTGCTTGTCCAAGGTCGTCTTTTCAACTCAAAAATTTATCCCCTTCTCTTTTTAAGTTCTCCTTGTCTTTCTACTTCTAAGCAGCTATGTGAATAACATTTAAACAGGTTCATTCAGTAGTTATTCAGTGTTGCGTAGTTGATGACGTAGTACAATTTCAAAGAGACAGTATCAAGCAAATGAGTACTCTAAAATCCTGCGGCATGTCTGACAGTAAGTGCCTTGGTGGGCAATCAGGGTCCAAAACAGCTTCCTAATTCAAATGTTTAGTTGACTACAAGAATTTACACTCCCATTTGCCTTTAGCTGAAAGAAATAAAGCAGGGAGTCTTAGAAGACTAGAAAACTTGTCAGTAATCGATAATCTGAAAAGCATTTGGGATTGCGCAGAGTGAAAACCTGGCAGTTTTTACTTCCCGTTTCACATATATGTGCGAGTCAATATTGATAATAAGAAACGTGTTTGCCCTTAAGCTAATTATACAAGATTACCGAAATAATGAAACGTGAAATGATCGGCAAAATTGGAAAGCTGGATGCAAAAGCGTCACAGCGTAAATGGTTCTCATGTATTAGACAGCCAAAGATATGTTTATTTACTGAGAAAATAAGGACGAGAGAGTTTTTAAGGCATGATTGTTGCCCTTGGTTATTTTAAAGTCTAAAACACTAGGGTATAAGCTCTCGAGCCTCTTCAATCTCGTGCTGATATTTGTTTTGTTATATCAAAATTTCCCCGGAAACTATCTCTTCATCTATCTGTAAGAGAATGATCTTAATGCTATATTAGTAATTTAAGCTGTTGTGTTTTCAGCGTATTATATTAGCTTTGTCTTATGTATACCGTGTTTACGTCCTGCTTTTTAAGGAAAATGTATGTGTACATATGTAGGTTATATAAGTGTCTATGTTTTATGTCGTTATATTTATTTTTTCTCTTACACAATTTAACCTTAATAAGTTCCAGTTTGCCCTTACCGTTTTTACTTGCGCTACCTAAACGCTTTCGGAACTACGCAGGGTAATTGTTCGGTACTGACTCTAAATGTTAGAGGACTTTGGAGCCAATTAAAAAGAAGAAGTATCTTTAGTTACCTCAAAGACCAAAATTGCCAGTTTTATTTCCTGCAAGAGATCTACTCCGAGCCAAATGATGAAAGGATCTGGAGAAGCGAGTGGGGTGGTGACATTTTCTTTTCCAACGGATCAACTCATAGAAAAGGCGTCTGTATTCTTGTTAACCCTTCTCTTAGCTCATCAGCATAAATCGAAAATTTCAGTAAAGATTGGGATCGTAGGATCGTTTCTATTAACTTAATTTTCAATACAGCCAATATTTCGTTATGCAAAGTCTATGCCCGAACGATTCACAACAACAACAAACGTTTTGGCATAATTTAAACTAATATTTCATGTCGAGCACGGACACAAGCAATCTCATTATAGGTGGAGATTGGAATGTCACACTACAATCACCCGACAAAAGAGGTGGCGTACCATGGAAAGCATCTACCTATAGCGAAGATATCAGTGACGTCACCCATTGTTATTAATATGCCAACCAGAGAATTATTGGCTGGTGAAACAAAGAGTTCTTTTGTTTAACGTTTTCAACATTTAAATAACAAAAACAATGTTTGTAAACAAATATTTTCGCTATAGAAACAAACTTATTTCAATGATGGAAGAATTAGAATTAATTGACATCTTCCGAAATCAATACCCGCAGAAGTTGAGTTTTTCATATGAATCAAAAGCACTGAAAGTTTGCCCAAGGATAGATTTTTTTCTTGTTGCTCGCTCCCTCTCCAAATGCGTCATTAACATACATACAAAGGCCTCCAACGCACCCGATCACAACGCATTAAAACTTTCTCCAGACCTTTCGGAAGAGAAGCGGGGTCCAGGCCTGTGGAAGTTTAACAACTCCCTTGTTGATGATGAAGAATACGTAAACCTCATTTAAGAAAATTATCGCGTTATAGGTGAAAAATACCGAGACTTGGATGACCACAGACTAGAGTGGGAGTAAATTAAAATGGAAATAAGGGGCCTTACAATTGCTTACTCAAAAAACAAAGCCAAAAGACAACGCAAACGGGAATCGGATGTACAAACACGCCTAGAAAAAAAGGATTTCTGCCAGCACCAACGCTGATTTTATAAACAAGCACTAAACGAAAAAGAAACTCTAAAACAACAACAACTTTTGTTTTATGAGAAAAAAGCGAATGGCTTAATGCTACGCTCCAAAACCAGGTGGACGGGAAAGGGTGAGAAACCTACGAAAAATTTCTTTAATCTAGAAAAGAGAAATTACAACAGGAAAAAAATAGCAGAACTAGAACTCTCGAACGGAAAACATCTCCACAAAGCCGATGAAATAATGAAAGAAATCGAAAACTTCTATAGAGATCTCTACACTTCAAATGGTGAAACTGAAGATGACCGGTTTGAAAATTTCGTTCAAAACTTGGAAATACCTAAGCTGCAAGACTTAGAAAAAGAGCAGTTAGAAGGGGAAATTACTCTGGAAGAATGCAAAGAAGTTTTAAAAACCTTTTCCAAGGGAAAATCACCAGGTGAAGACGGTTTTACCTGGGAGTTCTTTAATTGTTTCTTCGACCTACTGAGTGAGGATCTAATCAATTGCTATAATGCGGCTTACAGGGAAGGAGAAATGTCAATATCCCAGCGCAGAGGCACTATCACTCTCATACCGAAAGAGGACTCAAATTC
>JAHPZR010004264.1:0-17500 GCA_019787425.1 Platygyra sinensis
TAACTCCAAGAACAGTTTTCAAGTAATAATAATTACTCTAAGATGATACATATTTTTTTCCCAAAATGTTTCACTAGAGGTAAGCAATATGGGATGTTTGCGTCACGTCACTTGGTAATAATGTCGAGATATCCAAACAGCCCCATCTTGAATCCGCCATCTTGGATATCTTTTCTTTTATAAGAAATAGTCAATTTTAAACAAACCATAACAAAAACAATAGTAACAACATAAAACAGCTTAAGTCGCGGGATGTACATGTTTGGAAGATCTTTTTTCTGTGAGGGCAATTCGATCTGTGTGTCCATAATAAAATGCTATGAAAATAATTACTCACTTGGACACTGGTTATATATTCGAACCAAATTTCACAGCTGTAGAAACATTATTCCATTAATTTACTTTTGAAAACAAAGGAGGGTATTTTTATGTAGGCTGCCATGTGTAATTGTTATTGTAATGCTATTTTATTTGATCAATTTTCTTCACAGGAGCGTCAAATTGTATTAGATTGGAACAATTTGAGTTTTACTCTTATTAATGACCAGAGAATTGGCACTCAGTGTAAAAAGACTCCCATGTTTTGTGAGGACATTGGTTGCCTCGACAATTTCATTCAACAAAAAATGCAATAATTTGCATCATGTCAAAGTGAAATTTAAATACGCGCTATCCCTTCTCCATTATCCCTATTTTCTTCTTCATTTTTGTCATGTATTTTCATATCACCTTAACTTCGTGCAAGTATTAGAATAAATACTGACTCGGGAGGAGAATTTTCAGTTTTTAAAACCATTTTCTTTGTCGACATTTGATAACATGTTTCATTACCTTTTCAAAACTACACATTCTGATGTTCAAATGGAACAACCTTGTTCGAACTGAAAGGCAGCATTTTCCTTAAACATTAAAATTCAGAACAATCTAGGATAATCCTAGCGTCAGATGTAAACTGATATAGGACAAATAATATTAAAGAGCCAACCATGCAATGACGACAGCTAAAGAAATAAATGGCTGTTCCTTTTTTTATCAGCACACGAGGAAAGAATGATACCCAGTATAGAGAACACAATGAGCTTTAAAACTTACCTGTCCCAACTGACTCCATGTAGTCAGTAAGGAGAACCAAGACAACGAAGGCAAATTTCATCTTATACATGTGTATGTTGGAGTTCTGAAAACAGAAAAAATTAATGCGTAAGCAATTGAAAACATTTTCCGTGTTTGCATAGCCTGATATAAACACGAGAGGGGTTGGGAGAATTCGAGACAGTTATGCAAACCCGAGACGAAGTCGAGGGTTTGCATAACTATCGAGAATTTTCCCAACCCCTCGAGTGTTTATATCAGGCTATGCAAACACAGGAAAAAAATTTTTATTGCTTTTATAAAATATTTCTCAAAGTTAATTAATTCGACAAATGAATTGAAATTTTGTTTATTAACTTCTTGATCCAAAAAGATTTTCTTAATACACGCTCTAGACAATCATCTTTCCTACTAACCAATCAAAACGCGCATCTGATAACGCACGAACCAATGAAATTTCGCGTTACAAAAGTCAAAATTTGTGGCAAAATCGCCAGCGAGCGAGCGCCGTGTAAATGAAAGCGATATCAGCTTTGAGTCTTTCGAATGACCCGTTCACACCAAAGCTTAAACATGTTTAAAAGCTGTTTAGTTAGACACGGTTTAAAATTGGTTTCTTTATGAAAGCTGCTTACTGCTGTTTCTTTTTTACTTCAAATTCAGCTCAAAATTAAAAACATGTTTAAGTTCATCTAAATCCTGCATAAAAGCCTGAGTTGCAGTTTTTCCTTAATAGTTTTCGTTTTTCCAAACCTGGTTTAATTAAACATGTTTAGTTGGTGTGAATGGGGTATAAATCTTTGGGAGATATGCCTAAAGTTCGGTGAAAACAGAGGAAATGTTCATAAGATTTAAAGAACTTCAAGATGAAATCACTGTCTTGATCGCTCTTGAAAGTAACGCGAACATGCCCGATTTGGCAGCCCGAGAAGAAGGTTAAGACTGAGTTGAATCGCTCATCGTGCCTTGTGAAGTTTTGCTGGTTTGGAATCATAGCACAAGCAGGCAGGGTTTAGTTTATGCAGTTAAGTCGAAGGGCATGAAATCCATCATTCTGGTGAGCTGTCTGGTACATTCTTCCAAGTTTTAATGATCAGTTTTTGAACATTTGACAGCCAAAACACGGCAACCGATCGGCCGTGTAAAATTTGATTTGTACAGATTTCGCATTCGCAGTCCGTAGCATATAGTTCGCGTTATTTTTATTGTACATCTTTTTAAAAAACAATGTGATTTTGAGAATTTTATTGTAGTAATTAAATGCAAAAATTACCTTGAAAAACGTTTACTGCGTACTTTGTTGCGTAATATTTTGTTGTCTCCGCTTGAGCTCCCTCGACGAGGTCGTCGAGCTCACTAACATCGAGGCATACAAAGCGCTGTTGTTCTTCTTTCTTTTTCTTTCTTTCCACGGGTCAGAGGGAAAGAGATGGTCAATCCCCAAATCAAAACTTGGAAAAGTTTTCTTCATTTGAATTCCTTAATATTTGTGCTCGAGAGCTAGCCTACCGGCTTTGAAATGGTTTCAAAATTGTGCCGGGGAAATACAAAGCGTGACGTGACAACCGTGTTTGCATACTCTCATCTAAACACACTTATCGACCAATGAGAATGCGCGTACTGTCTTCCCTCGAGGAGATGTAAGCAAGTGCATACAGCAGAAAATATTTTATCTCGGGCAATACTGGAGGGTTTTCTGACATTCAAAGTTCCTTAGAAAGCTTAGATTGCGTACTTAAAGGTTAAGCAATTCTTTCTTTTGCGCCGATATTAAATAGGAATAGAGCAATAAATTTTCGCAGAATTGCAATTGTCTGCGTAATTAAATTCCCTCCGGGAGTGTAATTAAATTCCCTGGGAGACTCGTAAAGGACAATTAGATGCAAAAAAAATCAACCAGTCATCTAATGACATGCCTCGTGCACTAATTGGTCGAGAGCTGTCACGTGTGCTGTATGCTGCTCTCTGATTGGTTACGGAGTGGTTAAGCTGCCTTAACTACTAGCGTGGTTTCAAAATGGCCTGCTTAAACATTAACAGTCTCGTCAGGCATGTTGACGAACTTAGAGTCCTTCTTTCTGAGTTTTCTGTTGGCATTCTGTCAATTAACGAAACAAAACTTGACGAATCCATAAAAAAGTTCCGAGCTCCATATACCAGGCTGCGAGTTTATCCGTCGTGACAGAAGTAGAAATGGTGGAGGAGTAGGTTTTATATTAAGTCTTGTAATTCTTATGTAGTGCGCTCAGATCTAAACGTAATTAATCTTGAAAATTTAACTATAGAAATCGTAAACCGAACTCTAAGCCATTTCTGGTAGCGACATGGTATAGAACTCCTGGTTCTCGTACCGAACTATTTTCTATTTTTGAGTCATTTATTGACAAGTTAGATTCTCTTGACCTTGAGTACTATTTGTTGGGTGACTTAAACTGTAATTTGGCTCTCCTACACCTGATGCAAATACTCGTCATTTACTCGATATTTCGGATTTATATGGGCTCAAACAATTAATAAACCAACCAACTCGAATTACAGAATCCTCATCTACACTAATTGATTTAATCTTCACTAATTATATAGATAGGGTAAGCTGCTCCGAAGTCTCCCATATTGGCATCAGCGATCATAACCTCGTCTATGTTTATGGAAACCTTTTTATTCCGATTTATCATCTAAAGGGCACTCTTTCATCTCTTATAGAAATTTCCGAAATTTTAATCGAGAAAATTTTCGAAATGAAATCTGTCAACAAGACTGGTCTTTCGATGAATCTGAAGATCCAAATTTGGTATGGTCTAACTGGAAACAAAATTTTGCGCGTTGTCAACTCCCATGCTCCAATTCGAACTAGACGTGCTAAACTGAATAATATACCCTAGATTAATTCAGCTTTGAAGAATGGTATGCGCTGTCGTGATGCTGCTAGAAAGAAGGCGATAAGAACAAAGAATCCTCATGACTGAGCTAATTAAAGAAAGTTGCCAAATAAATTCAATAATAAATTGAAAACCACTAAAGTATCCTATTATCATAATAGTCTTCTTCAATCCGTAAGGAAACTCTCGATAGACTTGGAAAACTATTAATAACCTCATGTCCTGTCGTCAGAACAACCAGCTGGTAAAGGAAGTCAAAGTTAATAATATCTCTATCTGTAACTCTAATGAGATTTCCAATACCTTTAACGAGCATTTTTCAACTATTGGGCCCAGACTAGCTCGCGAAATACCTTCAACTTCGGACGAGGTGTCTACTTATTTAAATAATTTCCCTGAAAACTTCAACAAATTTTCCTTTCGTCCAACTACTAGCAGTATTGTTTTTACTCATCTTAATAGATTGTGAAAAACTAAATCTGCTGGGTTAGATAATATCTCTGCTAAGTTAATCCGTGAGTGTGCAGATATTATTTCAGTCTTTTATGTGATCTGTTTAATAAATCCTTGATGTCTGGCATATTTATTGACGATTGGAAATGTACCAGAGTGATTCCGTTGTTCAAACAGGGCGAGTCATTGGATTTAAACAACTAACGACCTATCTCCGTCATTTCAGCTGTTGCCAAAGTGTTCGAGAGGATTGTGTACGATCAGTTATACAACTTATACAACGGCGAAGGAATAATCTCTAATCAACAATCTGGTTTCCGGTCTTTGCACTCAACTGTTAGTGCTCTTCTTGAAGCCACTGAATCGTACGGAATTCAAGGGAAATCGCTTGATTGGTTTAAATCATATATTTGACGAATCGCACTCAACGGTGCTCCGTCAACGGTTGCCTCTCTGATTTCACCACTCTTAAATGTGGTGTGCCACAGGGAACGATCCTTGGCCCTCTTTTATTTCTAATTATATGTTAATGATTTGCCTAACTGTTTATCGTTCAGCGTTCCTAGAATGTATGCTGATGATACCCATATTACTTGTGCTGGTTCTGATTTGCATCTGATTCAGTCTAGTCTATCTCACGACCTTGAAAAGCTAAGCAAATAAATAAATAAATAAATAAAATAAATTGGAATTTGCAGTTGCATTTCCACGAAGTGGCTTGTGTGTAACGCTATAAAGACTGAATTTATGTTGATTGGCTCCAGGCAAAGATTAAGCACTCTTTCTGATACACTAGAACTCTTCATTGATAATGTTCCAATTCAGCAAGTTTCCTCTGTGAAATCACTTGGAATATATATTGATGAAAATCTAACATGGCATTTCCACATTGATAAACTGTATAAAGAGATCGCTTACGCAATTGGAGCCATTAAACGAGTTTAGCCATTTGTGCCTCAATCCACCTTACTCAGTATATACAACTCGCTAGTTCAATCCCATTTTTAAATACGCGGCATTCATGGAAATCAGGTCTGTCGGTAGCTTATTGTTGTAAATTAATGGAATAATAGGATTAGTATCTTTTTAGGTTTTAGGATTTTAAGACATTCTTTGGAATTTGTTGTGCTTGATGAATTTTACCGCGTATAAATAAAGTTAAACATTAAACATTAAACATCTCCTGTAATGTTATAATTTCTTGAGTTTATTCCCGGAATGCTTTGAAATTATATATTTTTTTATAATTATGTGACGGTGCAACCCGAGAATTTGGGACCTTGCTAGTGTTGATAAATCACAAAATAAATTTTCAACCTACATTGAATACTCTTCTTCCACCGTAGATTGTCCCATTAAAGTGTAAAAGCGTACTCGACAATTCCGATGGGAATTGTGAGTAGTAAGAGTTTGGTTTTGCTTGCTTTATAATTCAGTTCAAGGTGATTCAGCAAAAACGAACGAGAAAGAACGAATACATGTGTTTGTGCTGTTTCCTCCACCACGCTGATACACCTTGACGGTCCTATCTCATGATCAAGCAACCGTTTAAACCACCATTACCCATAATAACTTTCGACATTGTCCTGTTAGGTTTTCGCTGTTAGTAAGACAACCTTTCTCGAAACAGCTGTATACTATGTATGCAGGACTCATATCAATGCATATACTGAAAATAAATATTTTCTTTGCTTATATTAAACATCCATAATTTATTAAACGTGAAGTCTTAACTAAGAGTAGGACATGAGTAACTCTGAAAAGCTCAACATTTACAGCTGCTATGTTTGCCAACTGCAAAATCTTTGGCTGGTGGTAACTCCATAGTCCTTTAAAATTTTCTACAAAACGTTTCACAAGACTTGAGAACATACGACGACCGTTGTGGTGTACAAATGAATAATTCTCAGCTCCTCGTTTTCCTGTCATGGATTTCAGTGGTGTTTTATCCAACGCAAGCGGAGGGTGAGTTCATAACCGTGTTAGTTCCACTTTATTGATACCCATAAAATTTTATTTTGATGAGACGTATATATGAAATAATTCATATTTGTACTGCGGTTGTAGTGAAAGTGAAGAATGATCATCTCAGTAAATTTTCCAATTTAAGCAATTGGAAGAAAGAAGCCTGAAAAAATCAGGGCTTCAATGGGATTCGAACCCGTGACCTCCTGCGATACCGGTGCGATGCTCTACCAACTGAGCTATCAAGCCACACATTGGGAGCACACATTGTTTGTACTCATCCACTTTATAAATCTTGCTTCTGAAGATGACTTCCGCCCAGGTTGTCGAAACGTTCAGTCACCATTAACAGTTCTTTTCAGAAACTACACCGGCTCACCCGGAAGATCCACAATACCAACTATCTATAAATCTTAGTTCTCACCAGTTGTTAGCTCGAACTGTGCCATAAGCGAACTTGTGTTGCTCCTCTATACCTGTTCAGTATTCTTGCTCCAGTTTGTTTTCATCCATGTCTTCGATTTTCTTTCATTAAAGGAATCAAAATTTCAAAATTTCAATTTTTGGCATTTACGGGCAACGGATTTCTAACTTTTCAATTCTGTTACGCGTTAACATTAGTCTTAACCCTATTAGTGCCGCGGGCCGATGAGATCGGCCTTTGAGTACACTCCTAGAAGTGCCAGGGCCGATTAAATCGGCCCAAATATGTAATGAGCAATTTGATTGGTTGCTAAGGCATAACTAACAGATTGAGCCAATAGAAAGTGCTGTATTATCAACAGTTTGTTATCTTCGCCAAGCCTTCGTGTTTAAAGTCGTGAAGCCAAGTATTGCCCGAGTTTGAGCGTTCCATTTGCAAAGAAGACCAAAATATGGCGGCGCATTTGTTACGCAGTTCTTTTCTCGCAATGCTACGCGCCTCAGTGACAAAACAAGGACGAAAAAATCTTGGAAATGAAATCATCAGGACTTTAACATCTCTCGATAATTGATAAATTTCCTTGCGGCATGTCAATACAGGACAAAATCCACTGTTTATCATGCCGCGGCCTTCGAGTAACTTCGACACTTCCTGGATTGTGAGCGCGGCAATTAAATCTAAATGGGCACTAAATATTTGCTTCCCACATCGTTTATTTTGGATTATGGAACAAGATTAACCTTCGCTTTTCAAGGAGTATGTCTGTTGTGGATGGCTAGGATGCAAACATATAGGGTAAAATTCAACATTATTTCGTGTGTGTTTTCAGAGTAGCGTGAAGTGTGAGAAAATAATTTGCTCTTGGCATTTGTAGGCCACCCCCCTCTAAAAAGCTGGCGCAAATCAGGGTTAAGTAACGTTGAATCATTAATAACTAACTCGTACAGAGCTTATCAGATAGATCACCCAAAATTAATTTTCTCGGGCAGAAATGCTGCAATATTTCAAACAACAAACAATCAATCTTTAGGAACTTTGGTACTCCTCTAACATTTCCTTCTATCATATGTGATGCTTAATTTGTTTGAAAGTAATTCTGGAAATATACTGACCAGTTTTTCATCACTAGGTAAGGTATAAGATTTTTTATTTTAATCTTGTGCTTTAAGGTTAATAATT
Organism: Platygyra sinensis; assembly: GCA_019787425.1. Taxonomy (NCBI): domain Eukaryota; kingdom Metazoa; phylum Cnidaria; class Anthozoa; order Scleractinia; family Merulinidae; genus Platygyra; species Platygyra sinensis. The sequence continues at coordinate 7,993 of JAHPZR010004264.1, forward strand.
AATGCATTGTGCGAATCATACGAAAAAAAAACAATTTCCTACCCGCAGAGCATTGTGAATAAAGAAATAAAGAAATAATTGTATGGAGAGAAAAGAAATTAACGATTATTTTCTGAAAGCGGAAAATCACAACCAAAGCTTCTTTTACTGGAAATAATGATTCTGGCAGTAAACGTTTGCAAAGATTTTTTTTTCGGAAATTCAAATCCACAGCAGAAATGTATTTAAGACGGATTTCGCTTAAAATTCGACCAAAAATGCAAAAGTTAATTACCAAAAGTCTACTCACATCCCAGCACCTTTTTGAATGCTATTTAAAACATCTCACTGTAATTAACTTCTCTAGGTGGCCCCGCGATTAGATCTCCAAGCATTCTCGAAAAATTCAATGTCAAAACTGGTAAGAATGCTAAATGCGTGTGTTATTGTGTTTCCATCTAACGCCGACGTTAGTTTTGATTGAAATATAGATGAATTCAAGTTCAATTTTCTCTCGCGGGGTCAGCTTGAGAGCTCGAGTCACCATTACCTTCATTCAATATATTACCATGCTACGGTTTTTGTTTTGTAACTTTATTTTCCATCGTTATTCATTCAAACAAATTCCCCGTTTCTGATTGGTTAAAAACACACGCATACTTCACCATAACCAGCTGCTGCTAACCAAATTTGGCACGAATTTTGTCATATTGAACCAAAGACGTCATAAGTGCAGCCTGTCTCAGATTATTGTACTGATGACGTCAAAATGACGTCAAAAGTGCAGCCCGCTGCAGATTATTGAACCGTTGACAGAGAAAACGTGGAAACGAGGTCGTGTAAAAAAGAAAGAAAAACAAAGATCTCTTTTTCTCCTTTAAAAGTTTGAAAATGATTGGAATAAATAACAAAACAATTATTAAATTCGGCTTTCGTAGGATATGAAGCATTCTGCAGTTCTTCGGGAAGGTCGAAGGCTTTTTTCAACAATTGATAATTATTGTTCAACCTTTCTGCGGAAATCATCTTCAGACTGCTTGACAGTGTCAACAGACATAAGCCAGCCTTTTCGTTATTATGCCCTACTCACCTTCACAGCATCTACGTCACTGTTGTGTGATTTACGTCAGAATAAATGAGAGAACACTTTTCCTGATAAACATATTAGCCAAAAGTTTTTAAATCAAAGTTAATTTGAATATAAATGTTCAGTGCAACACTCGCAGATACGTGATACGTTGTCCTGGAGATCAGTGTGTAAACGATATACATGGATGAACCAGCAAAACAGAGGAATTGCAATGAGAAGTTAACAGATGATCTACCAACACCTCATTAGCACAAGTTGACTACCGCTACAACTCACAACTTGGATACGTGATTCACGATTTAAAAATGGAAGCTTTTCGCAAATTTTTGCAGCATTTGTACTTCACACAACGTCATCGTTCAATATTGTACACCTCGGGGGATCACATTTACAAGTAATAAGAATACTTTGAAGTGCACCTAACCCCAAAATTCTTTTCTCCCTAAAACGAATCTACTTGTTCTTTGAAATACTTCTGCGATAAAAAAATTTGATTGGGATAAATCCTCGATTTTCTGTGCCCCAACGAAATCTGGAAAACAGCTCCAAAACACCGCCATTTCTGATGCACAACCGAGTCTGATGAGAATGGGTCCAGCAGCTGTTGTGACGTCTACCCAGGAAGATCGAATATCATATCTGCAAAACATATTCGAAACGTGGGCAAAAACGCCTTCCAGAGGTGCTATCGGCTGTTGCAGCAATATCCCAGATTTAAAAATTCAAACATTTTTGTGCCCAAATGCTTCACATAGTAAGTAGACTCTATTTAGCGAAAAAAAGAGTCGGAGCCAGAGTCGGAGTCGGAGTCGGAGTCAGAGTCGGAGTCGGAGTCGGAGTCGGAGTCGGAGTCGGAGTCGGAGTCGGAGTCGGAGTCGTAAGAGACCTTATGACCTAGCGAAAATCGAAAATCGGAGTCATAAGCTCGACGGAATCGGAGTAAGAAGAATCAGAACGTTTCCATTTCTTCCGATTCCTTTTACGACTCCGTCGCTTACGATCGGAGAAAACTAGGTTGTCGGAGTCGGAAGCAGAACCTGAAGAACCAGCCAATCCCATTGCCCAGAGTCGAACATGGTCATTGGTTTATTCTTCCCGGCTGCTGCTAGCGATTCCGACAATGCAGTTTTCACTTGATCGGAGTCATAAGCAAAATCACTGTTCTGCTTCCGACTCCGTCGGTTTCATTTTCAGTAGATCATATCGCTATACGCTTCTGATTACGACTCCGACTACGACTCCGTCGCTAGTAAAACCAGCTTTAAATTTCATCGTCGCATCTTTAATGCTCCAAGAGTTTACATTTCCTCCCTCCCTAAATCCAAGCAGACCGGAAAATGTCAGTTCTCAATGGAGTTGAAATTCATTCGATTAAGTTGAATCCTTAATGTCTCGTATGCTGCGCTACATAAGTGTTAAAAAGTGACCATTTCAATTTTTAAACGGGTATACGAAACGTTAAATGAGTCGACGCGACGGCAATGCAACGTCGAATTAATGCGTTGGTATTTATTGCCACCGTCTTTGTCGAATTTCGTCGACTTTCGTTTTTAATTCTTTTACACCTAACTGCATCGTAAGCCAAGGCTTCGAGCTGCAGTATAATAGCATCTTCATAATTATAAAAATATTTCTTTCAGGACGAGATCGTGAACTGTACTTTCCAGCCTACTACTTCTTTGCCGAGAGACGCTTAATGAACCACACGATAAAAACGCTAGTCGTCAAGAACCTGGATGACTGTGAACATCTTTGCTACCTGGATGACAACTGTGTCAGTCTTAATATTAAAAATAACGAAAATGGAACACATTCGTGCGAGCTTAATAATTCCACTCATCTGGACCATGACGTAGACCTGGTCAATAGCCCTGTTTTCTATTATCGGGGTGCGAAGGTAATCATGACATCAAAAATATAAACTGTTTTCTTTTAATTTAATATCAAGAGTGGTGATCACAGAATTTCTCTAAATGCTACTGAGACTTGGCCCCAGTTATTCAAAGGCTGGATGACACTATCCATTGGATAAATCGCTTTTCAGTGGATACGTGTTAACAAAACAAGCCACACTATCTGCTGCGGATAGTGATTTACCCGGTGGATATTGTTATCCACCTTTCGAACAACAGGCTTTCTGCAGCCAGGAAGGGAGGGTCGGGAAAAGTGCTTTTGACATCCTCACCCTCTAAGTCAGAGTAGAGAGTATAGGAGGGAAGAGTACAAAAAACTACCACACTTTAGAACGAAATGCGATACGGAATCGAGCAATTGCAAAGTTTTAAATGGACAAAAACCTTGCACCAGAAAAACTCAAACCATAATAGTCATTTTTTTTTTGCATTTTCTAAATGCTTGGGATGTAAATAGTTGCCTGAAATATCACCAAAAATAATTTACCATGGGAACTCGAGAAAGCAAATTTCAAAGTTCAGAGAAAATGTCATCATTAGTTTCATTTCGCAATGCAGTAGTCAAATGTCTCATATGAACTTTAAAATTTGTTTTCGACATTTTGAGTTGCTAGAAATGATATATTTTGATGAGATATTTAAAACAGTTGCACAAAAGTTTGCAACGCAATGTAAATACTGATCTCGGTGCAAGGTTTTTGTCCGTTTGTAACTTCAACTTCTGGTGACTTCCTTCTTAAGGTGTTTTTTTGGCGTTTTCTCCTATTCAAGAACTTCTGTGGACAGACTTCGCCGTGCAGTCATAATGCCATTTGTCAGTCAGGGTTTACAGACAAGGGATATAGATGTTTGTGTAATCCTGGATTTCAAGGTGAACACTGCGAACAAGGTACTTATATTGTGTAGTTCTGCTTTTCGTAAGGTATAGTTAAAAGAGACGGCATGAGAAAAACGGCAATAATAGGGAGTTTAAGAAGCTACTGTGCAACGCAAAAAAACAACGTCGATTAAAAAAAAAAATTGCATTTTACCAACGAATCTCGAGATACTCTTATGTCATGTGCCATGTTTTTCACTGTCAGAGCTATCGCGAAACTGAATCGGAGACGCCGCAATAGATCCTAACTAGAATTTTAAAAAAATTAGCCGTCGTAATTCACGTTCTTCTGACAACCAAAATTGGTCATTTCACTTTGTTGACTCGCAGAGGATGGCAAAAAAATGTACGAAGAGTTAAACCGCACGTGCAGAACCACTGTTCTGCTCATTAAATCTTTTGTTTAGCGACGTTCCTGTTGTCTTTTCCGTCGTGGTTTCCTTATACTCCCTAATAATTCGTATGGTGTGATCGCCCGGGTGAGGGTGGCTCTGAAAAGAACTGTTGTTGGTGACTGACTTTTTTACAACTTGGGGAAATTCAGAGTCAAGTGAAGAGTATTTTTCAGTGATTGGTTAATTTAGCCATGATGGTACTGGCTGAAAGATTCGTGTAAAGTTTGTTATCAGTCATTGGTCGTTTCGATCCGTGTATTGGTATTTCAATTAAGTCGATCTGTTTGTTGGTCTGTCGGTTTTGTTTCGTTTGTAAGGCGGTAGCTGTTGAAATCTGTTAATTATGAGGCGTTTGCTCTAAGTTAGTGTACCTGCTTTTTAGAGTCAGTTATATAACTGTTTTTACGAGATAACTATTGTGCTTAATTGGTCGAATTCAACCTCATGCCTGCTCCAATCTGTGTTTTCTGATGCCTTTTTTTACATTTCTCCTTTCGAATTTAACTTTCATCGAAGTTCATTAACGTTGAACAAGGTTCCTCTCTTAAGCAAATTTACGAGAAGTTATATTTTAATTCTGACATCGATCTCAGTCACCCTCCTTTGATATACAGTATGTATAGTGTATGTATCGTGCACTCGGTGTACACACAGCCCAAATTTAAGAGCAAATTTTGTTTGCCCGGGGATCCAAAACGGCGTAATGTTTCAATGTATAAATAAAGCGCTTTTTTTTTCAAATAACAACCGTCAGATGTCAAACCTCGACGATTTGCTTCCACAGCTTTCACAAATTCTGCTGCCCTCTACAAATCTTGAGAAAGAAAAAACGGTGTTTAAATGAACAGCCCAGATGATTCAGAAGTCATTGATGTGTTCTGTTACCAAACGATAGCCGGAGGGGGATGGTTAGTGTTCCAGAAGAGGTTGGACGGCTCGGTGGATTTCTACCGTGGCTGGGCCGAGTACAAATGTGGCTTTGGATCTCTGACTGGTGAATTTTCGCTCGGTCTTAACAAGACGGACCGTCTGACTAGCGGTGAAAATTACAAGTTTCGTGTTGATCTTGAAGACTTTGGTGGGAAAACTTATTTCGCTGAATATGATTTGTTTAAAGTGGGAAGTGAGGCAGAGAAATACAAACTGAGCATTGGAAATTATAAAGGTTTGAGCTCGTTACCTTGATATCGATTGATAAATTTTATTGTTATACATCAGACTCACTATGAAAAATCTGATTGGTCGAGAGCATTCAATTAATTCACAATAGCTTGAGAACTTGACATGATAAATGCAATATCTGCTGCAGATATTGCAGTTCAACGTCTGCCTGGTTACTGAGCCCCTTGGAGTGTTCTCCTCAGAAACAAAATGGCTGAACTCTTCGCTTCTGTTTCAGAGGATGAATTATGTGAAAAATGTATAATAAAACAATTATTGAATTCGGTTTTCGCATGATATCATGAATTATCAAAACCTCGTGTCTGTGTTATCTGCCTCAGCCTTCGGCTTCGGCAGATAACACGGACCTCGGTTTTGATAATTCATGATATCATGCTCAACCTCATCCAATAATTGTTTGATATAAGTTAGTACGACCTTTGTAGAGCTAGAACAAAATTTTAGTTTAGAAAAAGTTTGGCTCATCCTCGGTGTAAGCCGGAACTTCAGTGAATTGTAACACTCACCAGTGAACTAAAAACAAAGAAAACAAAGAAGCAACATACTTGACCCTAACCCCAACAATAGCTAAAAAACAAAGAAAAACTTCACAGGGTTTTACACCGAGGTAAACTCAAATGTTGCGTAAAGTTCAGGGCGCTTTCCATTCGAACAAAATTTCCGATTTCAATTTCCGGAAATTTCTTGGGACGAATGGAACAGAATTTTTAGATGGCTCAGTGTGAACAAGAGCGGAACACGATAAGCTGCGCGTAATTTTGCGCTTATTTCAACAACCTTGAGGTTTAATACGCAAATATAAAAGCAAACAGAAGACTAAAAAGTTGCTGTAGTGATTTTTTTTATAGACAACAACAGCAGGGACCCGATACAAAGCACAGGGATAGCAAAACAACGGCTTTAAAGAGTGGAACAATGGCTTAAAATAACTGTGAGAATGTTACAATGGCAAGCCTTACATACGTATATTTCGTCCCTGCCAAGGGACTCTTCAGATGCCTAGCAGCTAACTACTCAAACATCGTGTTTGCATTGAAGTCCCGCTAGCATCAAAATGATGGTTACAGTGTGGACTTATATCACATATTAAGGTTTCCCAATTCTGTAATATGCCATACAACAACTCGAAAAAATGTAATGGCAAGCCTTACATGCCTTACATGTCTTGTCCTGTCAAGGAACTCATTAGAGGCCTCTCAGGTAGCTTGCTACAATGGCTTAACAAGCGTTATAAATCTTCCTACATTTATTGGTCAGCTTAGTGTAGTGTCTGCTGGGCTGCCTGTGGCTGCCTGTAACAAATTATGGGATAGGTCTTGTTGTTGTTAGGACACGTGTGTGTGAACGCGGGAAAAGGAAGTCTTAAATGCGAATAAAAGAGTGTTACAACTGGCGACGAGGATGAAAACCGATTGTCAATAGTCTCCTAGAGGAAAAGTACCGAAAATGGCGTTGGCGTTGGTCCAAGATGGTAGCGTTGGAAACGTTCCTTCGAGTTCTTTCTTGAAGCTAAAAGCGTCAAAAAGGATTCCCAGAGAAAGGCACTACTCCTTCACTGCGCCGGGCAAGACGTACAGGATATTTTCGACACCCTGACCGACCCATGACCGGTTCCAGAACACGACTCCGAGTACGCAAAAACCATGAGGTCGCTAGATGCAGATTTTGCACATCAGATTAATATTCCCTTTGAAAGGCACCAGTTTCGTCAATCAAAACATGAATTATCAGAAACAGCGGATCAATCCGTGCTGAGATTGTTTCAGCTGTCGGAGAACTGTGAATTTGGAGAGGCCAAAGAGGAACATATCCGTGATCTATTGATCGACAAATGCAGGTCACACAACCTTCGCAAAAAAAGCACTGGAAGCAAGCGCAATGGTTACACTAGAAAAGGCGCGAGAGATTGCAAGATCAACGGAAGCGGCTGAAAGTCAAGCAAGATTGATAGAGAATGATTCAAAGAGTGACAGTGTACACGCGTTGAAAGATAAACAAGCTGATAACGGCACAAGGTAGAGGGGAAATTGCTACCGTTGAGGGTTAGAAGGCCACTTCGCGCGAGACCCAGATTGCAAGGCCAGATCTGTTACTTTCCAAAACTGTAAGAAGACCGAACACCTCACAAAGTTTTGTAGGACTACGGACGAAGATAAAACCATGAAAGGAAACGCTCGTCATGTCACCGAGGACGGAGACTTTGCATATACAGTTCAATTAGGTGCCAGAGACATACCAACAGTAGCCATTGAACTTTGAGGGGTACAACGGGAGGGTGGTGTCGTTGATTCAGGATCCACTTGCAATGTCATTGACAGGGAGACGTGGGAGGTGCTCAAAAAGAATAAAATCAAGTGTAAGTCGTGGAAATCAAAATTGTACTCCTATGGCTCGAAGGAGCCACTCAACACTGCCGGCACTGGAAAATTTGAACCATTTACAGACTTCAAAAGAGTTAATCAAATCTTTGTAAAATGTATACATTTCCTTTGTAAATTACGATGTCGGTAAATTTGCACATTTACAGAGATTCTGTAATCTTCATAAAAAGTCTGTAAATTTCAACCCATTTTTTGTCCTGACATCGCGCAAAATGTCTGTAAAATCTTGCTATTTTTCTTGTAAATTTAGGCTGAAATTTACAGAGATTTTATGGCATATGTATAAATCTCTGTAAAATCTCCGTATATTCTTTGCAAAAAAAGGTATGAGATAAGATGTCTGTAAATCCAATAACACAAAATCTTCATAAAATCTCTGTAAAAGAAAGCTGCGTAGAATCTTTGTAAAATCTAGATAAAAAAGCTACACAAAATGTTACAGAAAAGTTCAGATAATGTCTGTAAAATGTACACATTTTATTGAACTAAATATCAGCAAAATCCTGTCATTTTCTCTGTGAAATCACTACGAAAAAGAGACAGGGTGATCAAACGTAATCTAAATAAAATCCGCACAAAAATGCACAAAATGTCTGTGAAATGAAAATACTTTAATGTTATAAATCTCTGCAAAATGTCCACATTTTTTCCCTAAAAAATAGTATACATGAGTATCATACATGTCATATCTGTAATAACCAAAGCGATGTAACAACCTCTTATCTTAATAATGGATGAACTTTAAAGTTCATAATCAACATATGATTGAGATTTAGTCTACCATATATAAAACTACTGATTTAAATGTGTTTTCGGAATGTTGAGTTAAACCTCCTCTAATTTCAAACATCCTTCCTCTGTGAAAGTTTATACTTGATACTCTGATATTCTTATTCTTACTTAATATATATTACATGTATATTGATCTGTATTTGTTGAACTGAAACAAACATTCAAACTTATGATTTAATAAGACCATATACATAATACAACACTTCTGTAATTGTGTTGATAAATAATTCTATAAAATATTTCTAAAAACAATCATTGAGATGAATGAACTGAACTGGATCAAGACAGACTTTAAGTTATGTAAGGCTTGTTCAATAGAAATTGACAAAAGATTGCAAGCCTCAATTAGGTCATTAGCTACAATGTAGTTCTGCTTTGGAAACTGCTTTACATTTTCTACCTGTACTTTATTCATATTATTATGTCATTGTGCTTCAACATAGAAAGTGTTGGTTATAAAAAAAGCTGTCAAGACTTTTGTATCAGTATACATGTATCTGGACATGCTTGAAAGCTATTTAAAAAACTCCATCTTAAGCCAGCTTCAGTTCAGCAATCAATTCAAGAGATGACTGCTCTTGGTGATCACTTTCCCTTTGTCTATCCTTCTCACATTCCCCTTGTCAACAAGTTCCTTCCCCAATAAAATAGCATAATTTTCCTTAGTAAAATTTTGTCTTTTAGGTGAAAGTACCCCAAGCTTGTTAACGCTTTCTTAATGTTTATCAATTTGATCATCCAGTTTCCTGGCTTTCAAAAAAATGATAATGCACATCATAATTGCATATCGCTTTGAAATCTGAAAGGAAAAAAAAATGTGTCAGAATGTGTTGTATCTACAGACAAATTCTTCTGTACACTACTCACAAACCATCCATGGAAGAAAACATGATTTTCTT
>JAHPZR010004264.1:20000-37500 GCA_019787425.1 Platygyra sinensis
TTGAATCCTGAAAAAATTAGTTGTAGATTCAAAATATCCGGATAGGTTGTGGACAGGGTCTTACATTTACATCACACAGGTTACATGAATATATGATCACCTGGGATTACAACAGTGAGCTATAAAACATAATAGCATTTATGCAAGCTTAAATGGAACCAAAACAATCCTACATGTAGCACATACTGTCTACAATAATTATTGTACATTGTAGGTACTGTAATGGGAGTACAGTAGAAACATTCACAGTTCTTACTGCTATGGAAACTGGATAATTTATGTGAAGGGGTAGCAATCCCATTTTCCAGCCCATTTTTTCTCATGTCCCACTTTGCAGAATTCAGTAAAAATTCCAGTGTGATACCTACTAAAACTTTTCTGTGCACATCCGCAAAACTGCGGCTTAATGACACAAAAAAGACCATAAAATGCAAAAGGATTTGCAAAGGTGTTCTGGAGATGGAGGATCATTTTAGACCAAATTTAAGTGTGCAGGTCAGCACTATCATTAAGGGGGATAACCCATAACACCTGTTATGGCCGAGTATCCTTGATGAGCCCTTGATGTTACGAGTGAACTTGCCTGTTCTTGGTACAATGTACAATTTGCCCATGAAGAAAAAAGTTTGTTATGGGCATGGGGACCAATGCAATGGGTGACTCCAAATGTAATGACAGCCTTCAAGTAGGAAAGTTACATGTACATGTACATGTATAGCAAATTGTTACTTGCACCCGAGAGCACAAAATAAGAAGAATAACTGTATTTGAGAGATTACTTATTCTATTTGTGACCTGCGGCCTTATAAATTTTCTGTGCTTACCATTTTTCAAGTTTCTTGATAGCACTAGCAAATTTAATTTGCCAACAAAGAGGTATCTTGATGGAATCCAAAAAACTTGGGTTGCTTGCTAGTAACTGCAGATCCGTAACAGTTTCAAACTGAAATAGAAAAATATAAGCTTAATTACCTCTAGCTTAACTTTTTCAGTTTTTAATTCTTAGCCCATCAAGACAATAGCATAAAAGACAGACTATGTGTATCAAAGGCAGCTGCATTTAACTGTTGATCCATACCCTTGATAGGACCTCAATAGATACTCCATCAACACCTTGTTTGGCACTAGTTCGACAATTCAGCAACATCTCAGTCGACAGTCGGTTGAGAGTCGACTGTCACTCAGCCAGTCATCAACCAACTGTTGATCAGTGTCGATCGATATGTTGATCAAGGGTATCTATCAAGAGTATCAATCGACCCTCACCCGTGAATGTCCTTAGTACACGATTCTAAAACGACCAACGCCCTGATCAAGAGCCGAATTGTACATTGACAAACCTAATACCAATATGGGTCGACCCAAAAATTTGTCAGTTGATTCCAACATCAAACCTAATTTAGTCAAACTTTATTACCGATTAAGAATTGTGGAAATGAAGAGGCTGTTTTCCTCGCAAGTGCAATCAAGGAGGGTACAGTGTAGAAGTCGAAGACGACTCCAGGGCCGGGTTGTTCGAAAGCCGGTTAACGCTAACCCAGGGTTAACCGTTAACTGAAGCATTATGTTTTCTTGTTTAAAAACGTTTTTCATCTCTAATTATGTTTGGTGTAGTTTGAGATTACTACAGCTCAAAACTGAAGGGCAAATAATATAAACAGAACACCTCACCAAAAAGTTACAAAACTGAAATCAAAATTCTCGCTAACCCTGGGTTAGCTTAATCGGGCTTTGAACAACCCGGCCCAGATGTATAAAACAACTTAAGATGTATATGTACATTTCGTGATCTTAAAGCGAAAGGGGAACACATATCTCCTCGCTCTTCCAACCATTCTGATCCAAAAGATCGAAACAAGCTGTGTGCGTTGGATAAAAATAATATATTAATGTGTTTGTAATGTATGCATCAGGATTGGCACAAGTAAAGATGGGTTTTTGAATTCAAGTTGACCTTGTACCGTTCTTTTCAACAAGCTCAGTCGAATAAAACGGCAGAATCGACCCAAATACACTAGTGTCGATATGTCGAATTTTAATTGTTCAACGTTTGAACCGATCATAAAACGAAAAACAAATGTAGCCATAAAACTGTACCTTATTTTCTTCGACAACTGGTTTGATAAGATCGGCAAGGCCATTTTGTTCCAAGAAATCCCTTGCAGCCATATCAACAGATCTGAGAAATAGATGAGAGCAGAAGCATATGGTGAAATTACCTAGGAGCCATGAGCTCGATCGGCATAGAAAGCATAAGATTCGAACTTTAAAGGAGATTACGAGGGGGTGTTACTAAACAGAGTAACGAAGTAACGAGTAACGAGTAACGAGTAACGAAGTAACGGAAAACCAAGTAACGAGAAAAAATTTCGAATGGTCAAAAATTCTCAAATCTTTTTAAAAGTGTGTAGAATCTATTAAAATCGTTTTTTAGTACTGATATATAAACAGGAACTACAAACCAATTCACAAAGCAAGTTTGACGACCCATAAGCTCAAAACATTGTTATTAGATACCCGGCAGCCCGGAAGTGTTATTATTTACTACAATATGACCGGTAGTCTCAAATTATTCTAGAATTTCCACGGAAAGCCTCTGTAGATCTTTGCTTAGAAATGTCAAGCGATTTCAATTATAATTTTGGCTTTGCGGTTGATTAAATTTTCGACCTTGATACTTATAGAATAATTTTTAAATTTGTACAAAAATTGATGTTGGAACCCTGAATTGAAGTTGGTGAGTATTCGTTATTTGTTCAGAAATGCGAAGCGATTCTAAATTATGTTTTGGTTTGCACAAATTTTACGAGCCTCGTGTCACTCGGCAGTCAGAAGTTCTTTCCGCTTTCCACCAAAATTTCCTCTTGAACCTGCTGAGATGTCGGTGTAGAAATACCAAGCGTTTTCTGGCCTCAATAATTGCCTCGGCAAACTAGTACAATTGTACAAATAGCTATAACAAAACGCTTCAGCTTTCGGTGACAAAAGTCCCGTGTAACACTTCAGTTGCGTGACAAAGGGTTTTCGCGCCAAAAGGAAGTAAGCGTTGTTGAAAGCGACGAAGTTCTACTGTGAGCTAAACCTTAGCTAAACCTTATTTACAATCGCTTCGCCTTTCTGAACAAATATCGAATACTCTCACAGTGTTCCAACTTTAATCAGTTTGTAGAAATTAGTGTATGAGAGTTGATCGACACGCTGAGTCAGTGACGAAACTCCGAGATTTTCTAGTATGCCCAGGCACGACAATTTCCTCCACAACAAAGCCAAAATTACAGTTGAAATCACTTGACATTTCTAAACAAGATCTACAGTTTTATGAACGATTGGGTGAGTTTTTCCGTTGAAATTCTAGAACAATTCCAGACTGCCGGGTAAGTAGTATTCAAAGCACTTCCCGGCTGCTAAGGGCTAGTCTAGACACAATGTAAATGAAAACACTTCAGTAATAGTTGCAGTAGTCCCAGAACAGCAGTTCATGACCTCCCGTCCTGAAATGTGAAATAAATTCCCATAATCATCAAAACCTTGAAAACAGCCGAAAAGACTTCTTTCTACTCGTGATTATCGTGTTAAAGTTGATGTCTGCTCTGAAGACGGAACTCAGTTATTCGACCTCAGCGACCGTCAGATTTACCTCCACGACCTGACCTGACGAACATTATATTAATTTCAGCCACTGTAGTCTTGAGCATTGGCTTTAAATCTTAGAGTTTTAACTTTGGGCCCTTTAGCTTTGCGTATAAATTTGAAAACTTTGGCGAACGAAAGAAAAAAATGATACTATCGGGTCCTTCGGCCGTAAATAAATATTCGCGAAGTTCTCCCCTACAGACATTACAATTTGGCGTGTTGGATAATAAATCTCTTATTAGACGTTTTATTGTGTAGTATCGCTGAGAATTTTTACTCGTTGTTTGTATTTTGACTCGCCCTTCGGGCTCGCCAAAATACGGCACAACTCGTAAAAATACTCAGCGATACTACACAACAAAACGTCTAATAAGATATATTTACGAGGTCAAAATTGCGTTAAGAATAATTTTATCATCAAAATGGACACTTACCTATGTTTCTTTGCAGTAGACCAAGTCTAAAATGAGAATAAAACACACGAAGTATTACTAGCCGTTGAATTCACAGCTTCGAAGAATTCGAAAAAGGCGGGAGCGAATGGACGTGATCGTAAAGCATGCTGCTAGTGTAATACGTCACTAGACGTCACTACCTGTGCTTGCCGGGAAAACATCATCCGCGAAATGTCTGAAAAGGATTTCTGTCCCTGCGATAAAAGTCGCGGTAAAGTTTTTCTTATTGAACAACTATGCAACGACGACTTCGACTTTCTGTCCGCCATCTCCAAGAGACTGTCCGCCATGATGATGATTACCGCTGACCAAGAGAAAATGCTCAATGTTCTTGATCACTAACCAGCCTGAGTTTATTAATGATTTTAGACTTTTAGCGCCCGGGACGCTCAGGTATACTTTCAAAATCTCATGGGAGGGCGCTTACGCGGGACTGAGGCTTATTTATTTATTTTTTTTTTTTGAGAAACAACGAAATATTACAAAAAAAACAACAACAACAATAACAACGTCGTATGAACTCAGAGTTAGCCATCGTAGCTTGATTAGGAATCAACACAAACAGCAGTGATATACACATATAGATGCATTGTATTACAATGCATTTTAATGCCGAACTTGACGTTTCGTATGGTAGTCTACAGACATTTTTAAAAGTGATGGTTAAAATGTTCTGCAGCAGTTCGCTTACCTGTCTAAAAATCATAAGGATTTTATTGATTTAGAAAAATAAATCAATAACTTCTCACCACCGTCATTGACATTAAGGGAAAGTTTTAGCTCTTGAATAAACAGTCTAATTTTCCAATGAAAGTTCAGTTCACGCTGACATGTCAAAATAGTCCCAATTTATGATGTGACCATTGGTTAACACATGACTGAGCAAGGGCTGTTGAATGGTAACTTTTAGCATAACCTGAGAATCAGGCCTTTCTTAGCAAGAGGGTAGGGGTAGGGAGGAATTGCAGAGAAAGGCCTGACACAAACGTTTTTATTGGCTCATGTCATACGTCCAGATTCTGGACGTTGCGCTGATTGGATAATTTACAATGCACCCTGACGTCACAACACCGAAATAAAAATTTCATACTGGCGTATTCTGTGACATTCTGTGAACTGATCTCGACGAGAACGAAAACTTCACTAGATATTTATTTCTATGTGATCATGGAAAGCGACGACTTCAAAACGGCTCTTGAAGTCGCTCTACAGTTCTTTCCTGGAATTAAACTAAAAAGAGAGAACAGAAATTGTGCCTCGAAAGCCTGCTTGTCAAACGAAAAGACGTCCTCCTCCGGTGTTTTGTCGGCTTGGGATATCAGACTGGTTATTTCATCTATTGGTCAGAAAACAGAACTCTCTTTTTTGAGGCTCTTCGTTGAGCTCCTTCAGCTTCATTTTCACAAGTGCTGTTTGCCTCTGGAGTCACTTCAGTCGCGAGATCGCTCGCCTCGAACAGGCTGTCGAAGGTATTTGTGGCCGGGAGCGCTTGAAGCAGCTTGAAGCTATAAGTCTTTCGCCTTTGTCGAGTGCCCTACCACTCGCCAATGCCTCCCGTAACTCAGTAACATTCTGTAGCAATTTACTATTTTCCCAGCGCATTTTTTGGAAACAGTCCTTTGCCATCTTCACTATCTTGAATGAAAACAATTCTCAACTCAAGCAATAATTTCACAAGAATGAAAAGTTTTTCACATAAAACATTAGAAACCTCTTTGTTAAAAGTTTCAGCAAACAGCGCTAAATCGAATCATTACGTCATGCCTACGTTGTATGTCAGTTTACAGAGATTTTATGGTGCCCTGGCCGACTTTATCGGAAGGCAATCGATATAATCAATGTAATCGATAATAATTAATCGATTATTGTCGACTGCCTCAATTTTTCGATAAAAATCGATACACACAATTCTAGTACTCGTAGTTGCTCTCGATTATATCGATTTTCATCGATTATCATCGATCTTAGTCGTTAACTCTAGAAAGATTCAGACGTCCTGCCGGGAATTGCTTTATATACAGCGTGCGTACGCGTGTCCGGTCGAATATGTGATTTGTTATTATCTTTCTGCGAGCTGGCCGTTTTTGTCAAGGCGCTACTTGATGTGATCCTTAAGGCACATGCTTCGTTCATTTCTGTAACCGTGCTACAAGCCACACTTTCAGTAGCTCAAGCAAAAAAAAAAAAACAGTGTATTGATGTTCAGGTGGCTTTATGAATGATTTTGCAGATATTTTATGTTGCCCCAACTATGTCAATTTACAGAGATTATATGGTGCCCCGACTATGTCAATTTACAGAGATTTTATCTTGCCCCGACTATGTCAATTTACAGAGATTTTATGGTGTCCCGACTATGTCAATTTACAGAGATTATATGGTGCCCCGACTATGTCAATTTACAGAGATTGTGCAGAGATTTTACGGTGCCACGACTATGTCAATTTACAGAGATTTTATGGTGCCCCAACTATGTCAATTTACAGAGATTTTACATGATAAGACTAATCCTGTAAAATCTTTGTAAGTGGTAAATTTACAAGCATTCTGAGAAGATTTTGTTTAGTCTGTAAATTATGACTCCTATGATCTTATTCTAGCTGCTGTAATTTACAAACATTTTACATACATTTTGAAATGAACAGAACTCAAAACTAAATAAAATGTTTGTAAAATAAATTTACAGACATTTTGTTTTTAATCAGGAAAAGTACCAAGTCTGTAAATTCAGGATTTACAGACATTTCGTAAAGTCTGTGAATGGTTCAAATTTTCCAGTGGCCGGTGAGTTTGAAACTGAATCGTGTTATAAAGATAGACAATGTTTTGCACGTTTTGCTGTTGTGGAAAAGAAGACAAGGCCAATATTCAGCCGACAGACCTCTGAACTGTTGGCAATATGGAAAATCGAGATAAACTCTGTCAGCGAGGAGAACTTGCTGAGAGAATTTGAGGGGATTTTTGTTGGAGTTGCAAAACTCAGAGACTTTTAGGCCAAACTTCATGTTGATGAATCAGTCCGGCCCATTGAGAAAATCTAGCAGAAGGTAGACGAACTTGTAAGCCATGACGTCATTGAGCCAGCTGAGGGGTCAGCCTCTTGGGTAAGCCCTGTTGTCATAGTCCCTAAGCCTTCTGGAGACATCATATGAGAAGAGCTAACCAGGCCATAGCAAAGGAGCGCCACCCCATACCCACAGTTGATGATGTTCTTGGAGCACGGCATTCAGTAAGTTCGACCTAAGGTGGGTCTTTCATCAAATTGAATTGGAAGAACAGTCCAGAAAGATCACCACGTTTATCACCCACAAGGGGCTGTTCAGGTATAAATGCCTATGTTTTGTATCAGTTCTGCACCAGAACTTTACCTAGTAAACAAAAGATCGCTGACGCACTTCCACGTCTCGGAAAAGGAGAGGGGGTATGCGTGAATGATGATGCAGAAGAGTTTATCCGGTTTTTGACGGAAACGTCGACACCAGCAGCTATGTCTGTACAGGAGGTTGACGAAGAGTCACGGCTCGACCCAGTAATTCCACAGTTGAGAGAATGCATCACAACAGGAGAATGGGACTGCCCCACCACAGTATAAAGTCGTTAAAAATGAACTTTCCATTCTAGGCAAGCTAGTCCTGAGAGGAACAAGATTGCTTATCCTAGCAAAGTTACGCGACAGAGTGGTAGATCTGGCACACGACGGGCATCACCGGTTGACAAAGACAAAACAGAGACTCCGAAGCGAGGTCTGATGGGTTGGAATTGACAGACAAGTTTAAGCAAAATTCAAGAGCTGCCATGGCGGCCAGTTGGTTCGTTTTCTAACACCGCCGGAACCCTTGAAACACGCTGAGTTCCCCAGTCAGCCTTGGCAAGATATAGCGGGAGATTTGATGGGGTCCTACCTTCATGAGAGTATGTATTCATCGTCGTAGACTACTTTAGTCGTTATTTTGGAGTAGACATCCTCAAGTCTGTAACATCTGCCACCATTATAGGAAGCCTGGAGAGAATATTCTGTACGCATGGTCTCCCGCAGTCGTTAAAAACAGATAATGCACCACAATTCACGTCTGAAGGGTTTGGAACATTTTTGAAAACAAACGACATACAGCACAGAGCCTCCACGCCCTTGTGGTCGCAAGCAAACGGGTAGATAGAACGCCAAAACAGAAGTCTACTCAAAGCCTACAAGACCACACTTCATAGTAGCACTGGAGTCTCTCCAGCCAAATTGTTGTTTAAGAGAGAGATAAGGTCAGAGATCCCTGAGCTAACAAAGTGTGAATACATTGACAGTAAAGCACGAGGCACAGATGCAGAAATTAAACAGAGGAGAACCGGCTATGCCGATCAACGAAGGAGAGCGCAGGAGAACAGTATAGCTTCTGACGATCAAAGTGCTGGTGAAACAAAGAAAGGAAAATTAAGCTGTCAACAACTTTTGAGGATGCACTTTACAAGGTCATCAATAAATATGGTAGCGAACTCACAGTTGCATCACCTAAAAGAGTTAGCTATAAGAGAAATGTAACTGAGGTTAAGAAGTACCTGAAGGCAAGCGATGGGCCAGACCAACAAAGCACAAGAGACAGTGTCACAGACGGACCTGCCGTATCAGAGGTTCCAGAATTACTCCTCATGCCAACTAGGGAAAGGAGGGAATCAGAGTATTTAAATGATTATGAACTCTACTGACATTAAGGAGAAGACATAGAGTTGCTTTTGCTCCATTATTAACGCTATTGGACCTTATGCACTCTATCGATATTAGGAGTGGAACACTTTGAGTTACATATTATGATTTTGAGATCTGTTGAAACTTGAACAGCAAGAAACGGGACGATGAACAGTGCACTTGTTAAGAGTTTTCCAGGTCAAACGTCTAAACAGAGTCATTCCAGTCATGTTAAAATTTTTAACCAGTTAATTAGTACTTTAATCCAAGGAAAAGAGGGGTTGTACTAGTGTCTGCTGGGCTGCCCCTACTGGCTGCCTGTAACAAATTATGGGATATGTCTTGTTGTTGTTAGAACACATGTGTTTGAACGTGGGAAAAGGAAGTCTTCAATGCGAATAAAAGAGTATTACAGCTAGTAGTCATAGAGAGACAAGTGCCGAGTTTCTAAAGTAAAATATCTATCACTTTTTTAATACGAATCGCCGTAGATAATTTCCGTTCGATGCCATCAATGGTTACCAAGCCTTTGAGAATAGACAATGCCACATCTGCTTTAGTATAGGCTTAGACAAGGTAGAAACTGGTTATACGTTGTTGATGGAATATAACGCACTCGCCAAATGCTTAATTGTTCATACTCACACTAGGTTGCTCGCGTTTTGCTTTTGCTTAATGCGCGGTGCAATTCTATGATTAATTTTTAAGTTCACATTCACGTTTTGTAATATTGAATTTTGCGGATCAACATGGTAATGAAGTCTGGGTGGTGTAAGAGGAATGTTGGGAAACAGAGATTCCGTGTTCGATACTGAGTAGGTGCTATCAAATTTTCTTGTTTTCTCTAATTTAGTAGATGAAAATTCGTTGATTGTTATAAAAAAATTGAAGTGTAGCAAAAATGGCATCGACCGTTTACTAAATGGACAACTTCCTGCCGTAATCTTTGTGCAGGATGTCCGACTTGCTGTGATGGCGGCCAAAAGAACGAGCGTTGAATAGAAAATTGCGATTTTGGATAATTTCCGAAATAGAGAACAACTTCCTGAGGTAAAAAAAAAGGCCTTTAAAACGTTTCCCTAATATTTCTGTTCCAGTTGAAAATTCAACAATTTACGGAAATTTTTGGAGCCTTTTCCAGGAAATCTTCGTATCACTTGTCCCTGTTTCGAAAATTTTGGAACTTTTAGTTCAATGGAAAGCGCCTCTACTCAGCGAATTACAGGAACCTGCTTGCAGTTTTATTTTGTTTGTTTTGTTTCTCTCTCTTTCGTTCCCCACAAAAATCAGCATGTTATGAAAGGCGGGTGTTTTAGGGGAAAAATTAGCAAGAGATAAGAACCCGTTTCCGTCGCGTTACCGGCCCTTGTGGTAGGTTCCGTTACCAGAGTCACCTGTCCCTCTTACGCAACGGGGCCTTGGTACGAGAGAAAGATGGCTCTGGTGATATACGTTCTATCACGCTAGGTTTAGGACAAGGCTTTTTAAAAAGTCGAAGTCGCCGAAAAAGAGGTAATCTTATATCTACTTATTTAGGGGTACAACGCAAAATTATAACCCAACAGCTGAAGGCCTGCATTAATAAGTATGGGTTATTGACCAAGTGTGAGGTCAAGATGGCTGGATAATGGCCAAGTTCTTTTTTTGCGTGTTTATGGACCGAGACGAAGTCGAGGTCCATAAACTCGCAAAAAAAGAACAAGGCCAATATCCAGCCATCATGACGGAACAAACTTGGTCAATAAAGGATTTATTTTCTGGCTTTTGGTGAAATTTTTTTTTCGGGATGCAGCGGGTAGTCCCGAGAGGGCAAGATGGCTCCATCTTGCCCGCTCGGGTAGCCAATCACAGCGCGCGATTTGGTTCATCTTGCCCACTCACGGAGCTATCCATATAATAAATGATTTTATTATATGGCAAGGTAAATCCGAGCGTTCTGTTTGGTTCTTTTTTGGTCAGGATTTCGCCTTACGGACTGTTTCCATGGAAACGGTCATAAGCTGTGTATTTTTTGTTTTCGAAAGCTGGCAAATTCAAACCAAGCATGGCCCGAGTGCCATATAATAAGCTACTTACTAACCTAGCTCGTTCGAGCCGTACTGGGTAATATTGGCCCTCGGTCGTTTTTGTACGGACCTCGGGCCAATATTCCTCAGTACAGCCCTCGCGCTCGGTTAGTAAGAGGTTAGTACTGACCTTAGCATTATTTTCCAAATCGTTGCATCAATTGCCACAAAGGTAGGACGAGCCGTTCCCAAATGTTAGAAGCTGTGTCTCAGGCTGGTTGTTGGGACTGCCAGGATTTCAACATTGGAAAAACAGAACGCAGATTGCATGACAGAAAAACTGAACATTTTACATGTAAAGCGATCACGAGTAGGTGTCATGCATCTGCTATTACAGACCCGGTCACGTCAACTGGTCATAACAAGAGAAGTATTCCTGAACTGCAAGGGCAAGACCCTTGAACTCTCTGGGTTAAACAGAAATAACCAAATTTAATCCATTTTTTTACGTCTTCGCTTTAGTATACGTTTCACTTTTCTCTATTTTTGTCAACCAATCATGTCATGTCATGTCATGTCATGTCATGTATTTCCTTAAGTATCATTTAAAATTTTATCATATTTATCATATTTAAGTGTAGCCCTGGAAGAAAGTTATCCCTGTCTAACCGAAATATTGGGCGTTTAATACACCCTTTTTAGCCGTCCTATCAGCCTTTCAATTGGTTTCATAAGTCAACCGTCCTCGGACGTAAAAGTTAACTCATACCCCAACCGCGGCACACATGAAGGGGGTGGCGGGTGGGGAAGGAAGTGATGGAACAAATTTACCTTGATTAGATATCCCAGAGCTTGCTCTACAACTTGATACTATCTCTGTTACAAACAATGATGCAAGGCTGATACTTCGTGAAAAGCTTAACGGAGCAACGACATGATAGAGTCCAAACTGATAGCCAACAATTGCAACCGTGGAGATGCTTCGACCTTGTTGGGTCTCATCAGCACGCTGTAGCAAGCTATGAAGTATCAGCTGGTCGACTGACATCCATTTACTCACTAAGATGGTGATGACCTCAGTTGAAACTCAAATCTAAATCCTTGCCAATTGGCCAATGTCACATGTTCACAGGCAGCATTTTCGTTTGCGGTCCTTTGCAC
Organism: Platygyra sinensis; assembly: GCA_019787425.1. Classification (NCBI taxonomy): domain Eukaryota; kingdom Metazoa; phylum Cnidaria; class Anthozoa; order Scleractinia; family Merulinidae; genus Platygyra; species Platygyra sinensis. The sequence continues at coordinate 31,931 of JAHPZR010004264.1, forward strand.
ATCATGTTTACTATTTAAAACATCTTACTCTAATTCATTTCTCTAGGTAACCCCGCGTTTAAGTCTCCAAACATTCTCGGGAAATTTGTCAAAATTGATAAGAATGCTAAATGCGTGTGTTATTGTGTTTTCAACTAACGCCGACGTCCGTTATAATTGAAATATGGATAATTTCAAGTTCAATTTTCTCTCGTAAGGTCAGCTTGAATGCTCAAGTCTCGATGGGATCTTTATATTTTTCATTATTATTTATTCAAAATATTTCCCCGTTTCCGATTGGTTAAAAACACACGCGTAATTCACTATTACCAGCTGCTGTTGACCAAATTTGGAACGAATTTCGTCATATTGAACCAAATACGTCAAAAGTGCAGCCCACTGCAGAATATTGAACCGTTGACAGAGCAAACCTGGGGACGAGGTTGTGTTATTTTTGCAAGTGAACGCAAAAGAAAAAAAGAGCTCATTTTCTTCTTTAAGTATTTGAAAATATTTTGAATAAATAATAAAGAAATTTGTTAAATTCGGCTATTGTAGGATAATTATGAAAAATGCTGCAGATTTCGGAGGGTGTTATTCTCCTCGGCCTTCGGCCCCGTTGGATAACATCCTCCTTGATCTACAGAATTCTTCATATCCTGCGAAAACCGCAACAATCATTGCTGATTATTGCTCATATGTTCTGTGGAAATCATCTTGACAATGTAAAGAGATATTATTATGCATTGAACTCTCTACCTCTATTCTGATTGGCCGAGAACGTACAGTGAATTTTAGAAATACACGCCCGTGACGTCATAGCTGTAGATTATACAATTATCATGTCAAGAACACTCAAGGTCACGGGAAATCATGTCATGCATGACTGCAGTGCATGATTTTCAAGGGTAATCATGTCAAGTTTGTGTGCTTTGTGCTGCTTCCCGTCAGTGAAGAAACAAAAAGATGACTTTCATTTTTTCTGTTTGTTCAATGTATAATAAAACAATTATTAGATTCGGTTTTTGTGGTATCCGGAATCATCAATGCAGGGTCTAAGTAAGGGTTATCAGCATCAGCCTTCAACTTCGGCTGATAATTCTTACCTGGGCCTCGTTATTCTGGAAATCACAAAAACCTCATCCAATAGTTGTTTAATAGCCAGACTTTTCGTAGTTATGCCCTACTTATCTTTACAGTGTGTTGTAGGTTGGAAACATTGAGATAACACTTTCCCTGATCAACAAATTAATCTAAGGTTCTTAAATCAATGTTAATTTGAGGATAAATTTTCAGTGCAACACACGAAGACACGTAATACGTTGACCTGGAGATGTCAAAACGAATTATACATGGATGCACCAGCAAAACAGAGGGAATTGCAATGGGAACTTTAAGTGTATGACAGATGTTTTTTTCTTTGCACGATAAAATTTCCACAATGTACTGAGAAGAAGAGCAAAACAAACATTTCGATAGCGATTTTCCTTGCCGGTGTTTTAATGTACCAAAATTTCACTTCCGGTGGGGTACAAAACCGCCAGACCAAAAACAGGAGACTGGGAATGATTGTGACGTCATTTCAGGACTTGAAGCTTTGCGAAAAAACAGATAGCCTGCGAAAACAGCCGTCCTTCTTCGCTCCCGGCCCGAGTGGCGTTTCGCGTGAAGGACGTCTGCGATTCACCGTCGAAAATTCCATACTGATGACGAAAATCTGTCCCGCATCTGGTCATGAGCGCTGATTGGTTCGATCGGTAATTATGCATAATTAAGTCCGTAAATACGCAGGACAGTGAAAAATACCGACCAAAACAAATCTAGCGTCTTGTAATTGTAGCGGTGGTTTGTGTAAATTGCGGTTGATAAGCCTACACGACTTCGACGGTTTGTGACATCTGTACCGTTCTCTGTTCGGTTACTCGACCTTTTTGTCGCTTCACTCGTGTTTATGAAGGGCACTTCTTACTGAGTTATAAGGAGGAATTTTATGAAGAGTTGAGCCGTTAGACCGTGCCATGGCAAATTTTTAGCGGTCATAAGTCTACATGATTTCCGCTGTTATCTGCGTGTTACTTCGTGGATTTTGACACCCCAGAAAACAGCGATTAGAACTGTTTCCGAGTACAGAACTGATATCATATTTGGCCTCGTACCTTTTTCTTCAGAGACGCTGTAGCTATACTTCGAGAAAGCTATACACCAGCTTGTCTAGTGAAATTCTATTTTTTTTTCTTCAGCTATCTGATCGAGCTTATGTTTTTCAAGCTCGAATTCAAATGCAACTGTTGACGTGCACGTCTGTTGAATCTGTCTTTGTTCGGCTTAGTCAAGACCATGGTTTCGATCCTCCATGTGATTCTCATTAGTTACCGGTATTTCTAAAATACTCTGTACGTCTGAATTCGTACATTTGTGAGAATGTAAGACATTTGCGGCTTGTCACAAACCTTTCGTGACTGCAAATGGTAATTTATTCAAACTTATAAAGTTCACACTTACGTCTTCAGTATGGAATTTTCGGCGGTGAATCGCAGACGTCCTTCACGCGAAACGCCACTCGGGCCGGGAGCGAAGAAGGACGGCTGTTTTCGCAGGTTAAAAAACAGATTTATCCATTATTTTCTTATTTTCTTATAAACAGTGCACTTTTGTACCAAATTTTCACGAATTTATTAGCTCACAGTCAGAAAATGACCCATTGCCAACTGTCATGGTGAATCGGATGCACTCAAATGCTTCTTCCCGTTCTCACGAAAATTAATAATCTGTCTCTTGATAACTGCATAACTGTGCTATTGTTAATTCTCTGTTGAAGAAGCCTGGTTTGGATTGGGTTTTTAAAAACTAAAGACTTGTCAGTAGCCTCCAGTGTGTAACGAAACTTTGTTTTCTGCACACAGTGAGGCTTAGCTTTATACCTTGTAAGTCATAGAATGGCAATTCAACGAGCGTACACTTCGGCCTGCCTTTAACTATACAGGGCTATATACCCAGCCCCCGCGGTCCGGATCTTTCATTTTCAAGATGGCGGCGATGTTACAAATCACGCAGGTCATTCCCCTTGTTTCTTGCCTTGAAAGTGCAAAAGCAGTCCAATGCCCCCGTCCCGGGTCAAAAATTGGCAACAAAAGTCAGCAAATCCCGCGCTATTCCCCCGTATGTACTCGGGGTCAACCCCTCGGGATGGCCGCTGATAAGTGCATTACTCACTCGCTAGCTCGTTCGCTCGCTCGCTCACTCACTCACTCATCCATTGACCCGTCCATAACATAACCGACGTGCCCACTAAGAGGTATTTTTTACAACAAAATTAATTAAAATAAACAACTCAAAATTTGCTGCGATCATGGTGACTCGGTTCCAGGCCGCGCTGCCAGCACCCTAGTGGCGATTCTCCAGTCATTTTTGCCACAACGACCTTAGTTCTATCTCGACAATCGCAGCGATCATATAGAAACCAATCTTGGCAGAGCCCTAGAAATTCATTCGCACAGAAACCGTTCCCATTGATTTATGCTGGTTTCCAAACCAGTGGTAATCAATTATCAATACTATTGACAGTGCTGTTCAAATATTGTTGTTTTAAAATTGGCAATATATACCTTAAATGTGACCTAAATGCACTGCTAGCAGGTGTTTAATTTGAGCAAAAGCTAAATTGGAGGTTCAATGAACTTTCATAAACTTGTGTTCAATATCAAGTTTAACTTCATCTCAAGCCAACTCAAACAAGAATTTTAAATGTCCAGTTAATTTCAGCAGTACGAAAATTCTCGTGGGAAATAACGTTTTTACACTAGGCAAATGCTAAGAACGTGTATTCTTGGTTTGAACGTGACGTCATCTTTTTCTAAAATTCAAAACTAAAGAGCGACCAAAGTTATAATCTTCATCACGCATGAGAGGAGGTAAATTTATATGTGTGAACAGTTTATCAGATCAAAACCATGCTTCGTCTAAAAAAAACAGGCATATTTTAAATTTCAGTCTTATGGCGGTGCGTGACATAAAACTATGAACGTGTTTGTCGAAAAAAGTAGACTTATTTCGGGATTTTAGCCTTTTAGAATGTAAGTATTAGGAAAGTGTTTATTAACATGTTTGTGTAAAAACTTCAGATAATCAGTGGTAAGTAAGTTCGAGATGTTTACACTCTATTCCAGCCGTCATGTTGGTGTCCCTTGGAGGTACACCAATATGGCAGCTCCATATTGGGCTCTGTTAATTTGTGCAAAATATTGCGACAAATATTTGAAGATCGGAAAAGCCCAAGACCTAAAACTTGGAGTAGTGTCTTAATTAATTATCTTTTTACTTTTAATTGCGTGACGGTGCAACCCAAGAATTTGGGACTTTGGGAGTGTTAATAAATCATAAAAATAAATTTCATGCATAAGATCTGAATACTCTTCTTCCACCGTAGATTGACAAAACAGCAAAAATATATACTATGTATGCAGGACTCAATACATACATACATGACTTTATTTAACCTCGAATTTATAGTGTAGCTGAAAAGCTAATATCTTCGAGAAAAAAAAAAGAAAATGCTACAAGAAAAAAAAAAAAAACTATAACTACTATTAGCTATTAGCAAATTAACTCTAATGTTTATATCAATGACTGTATAAGCCTGATGCATTGCCTAAAAAGAGACTCAATGCCCATACTGAAATTAAATATTTTGTTTGCTCACGTTAAACATGCGTAATTTATTAAACGGGAAGTCTTAACTAACAGGTGGGACACAAACATCTCTAACTTTTACAGCTGCTACGTTTGCTAACTGCAGAAACATAGCACGCCATCTCTTATCACGAAGTGATGAGTTGTAAGGAGGTGCTGTTTTGACTCCACACCTTTGGCGCTGGTGGTAGCTCCGTAATCTTTGATATTTTCTACAAATCGTTTATAAAAAGAACAGACGACATCCGTTGCGGTGTACAAATGAATGATTCTCAGCTCCTCGTCGTCCTGTCATGGATTTTAATGGTATTTTATCCAAGGCAAGCGGAGGGTGAGTTCATAACCGTGTTTAGTTGCAATTTAAATGACTGATGCTTTGTACTCCTCTACTCTATAAACCTTAATACTCGCCAGTTGCCATCTCGGACTGTGCCATCTGAGCGACCTTGTTGTTGCTCCTCTGAGACCTGTTATTCTGGTTTCTGTTGGTTTTCATGCATGTTCTTCGGTTTTCTTTCATTAAAGGAATCAAAATTTCAAAATTCCAATTCTTGGCATTTAAGAGCAACGGGTCTAAGTCGTATTCTGTTACGTGCTACCATTAGTCTAAGAAACATTGAATCATTAATAACTAACTCGTGAAGATCACCCAAAATTAATTTTCGTGGGCAAAAATGCCGCAATATTTCAAACAGCACACCATCGATGTGTAGGCCTTCTTGGTACTATTCTAACAAAGCCTTCTATCATGTGTGATGCTTCCTTTGTTTGAAAATAATTCGGGACATAATTTGACCAGCTTTTTATCATAAGGTTGGGTGTAAGATTTTTTATTTCAATCTTGTGCTTTGAAGTTAGTAATTCTCTGCATTGTGCGAAGCATATAAAAGAAATTGAAACAA
>JAHPZR010004264.1:57500-80000 GCA_019787425.1 Platygyra sinensis
TTTCCATACGAAAAAAAGATCCGATTTCAATTTCTTGGGACGAATGCAACAGAATTTTCCGATGGCTCAATGTGCGCTTTTTTCAACAACCACGAGGTTTAATACGCAACTATAGAAGCAAACAGACGACGGATAAGTTGCCGTAGTGACCTTTTATACACCACAACAGCAGGGACCTTATACAAAGTACAAAAGCAGCAAACAACGGATTTAAATGAGTGGCACAATGGCTTTAAAAAGTGTGAGAATTTTACTATGGCAAGCCTTACATAGTATGTTTCGTCCCTACCAAGGGACTCATCGGAGGCCTTTCAGCTACCTAGTCAATAACGCGTTTGGAGTCCCTCTAGCATCAAATCGATGGTGACAATGTGGCTTTATATCCCAATTACATAATATGCCATACAACAACTTAATAAAAGTGTGAGAATTTTATATTGGCAAGCCTTACATACGTATGTCTTGTCCTGTCAAGGAACTATGCTTGCAGCTAGCTTGCTGCAATGGCTTAGTATGAGTTATAAATCTTTCCACATTTACAAGTACACCATGGAGGCATATTTGCAATTGGAATTAAACGCTTTCTTCGTGACTTTAACTGTAGCTACTTAAATAGAGATACAAGTGGCGAGATTCTAAAGTTAAAAATTTATCCTTTTTCGAATACGTATCGCCGTAGATGATTTCCGTTCGATGCCATCATTGGTGACCAAGTCTTTGAGAATAGACGATGCCGTGTCGACTTTAGTTTAGGCCTGGACAAAGTAGAAACTGGCTACAATTTATATGCATTTCGCCGGTAAGGTTATAAAATAGTAAAAGGTAAAAACTGTTAAAATGTTTGACTAAACGTTTTCGATCTTGCGATCATCTTCAGAGTGATTGAATTTGCATACAACCAACTGTTTTATATTTGTGGTTACGTAATACCAGTTCCCATGGGATATAGAGTAAGATGGAATGACTGGACTTGTTTATTTAGGACTGGATTGAAGCGTGCGATGTAAAATGCCTCTTTTATTTTCCTCTTTGTCCAGGAGTGAGCCGAAGTCAAAATGTCCCATGTGAATTTGTGTTCAGGGTGTGTCTTTAAGTGTTTGGCCGGTTCCGATTGTTTGTTTATATCGGAATGTTCGTTGACACGTACTTCAAGATTGCGTGCAGTTTCACCAATGTAAACTTGATTACAAGTACACGTGCCTCTGTATATTACGTGCGATGGATGAGTGTTTTTGTCTTTGAGTTTGAAGAGGCTTTCAATCTTGCGTGTTTGCCACAAGATATGGAAGTTAAATTTCCCTTTGGTGTATTTGTTAAGTTTTGTTATGAATTTCCTACTTTCAAATCTATTTCTCCTACAAAATGGTAGTTGAATGCCGATTTTTGTTCTTTCATCAAACCAATGCACAGGAATAATCGTCTCCTCATCTCTTGCCGTTGGGTTTTCAAAATCGTTAATAACCTCATTAACGAATTTGGCGGGATATCCAGATCGGATGAAAGATTGTTTAATAGCTTGTACTTCTTCTTGCCAACTTGTGGCTATTCGTTTTGCCCTGTGAAGTGCACCTAGGATAATGTTGATTATTCCTGTCCATTGGTTTGATGAAAGAACAAAAATCGGCATTCAACTACCATTTTGTAGGAGAAATGGATTTGAAAGTAGGGAAATTCATAACAAAACTTAACAAATACACCAAAGGGAAATTTAACTTCCATATCTTGTGGCAAACACGCAAGATTGAAAGCCTCTTCAAACTCAAAGACAAAAACACTCATCCATCGCACGTAATATACAGAGGCACGTGTACTTGTAATCAAGTTTACATTGGTGAAACTGCACGCAATCTTGAAGTACGTGTCAACGAACATTCCGATATAAACAAACAATCGGAACCGGCCAAACACTTAAAGTGTCTATACCGCCAAAAAGTTATTTCAGGTTTTCATCATCTCTATAACATCTAAAAATCTTCAAACCCAAAGAAGTGAATTCCGATGCTTTTTGGCATAAAATCAAGCTTTAAATTTCCCGCCTTGGCCACGCCCAATGAAGATGACCGCGTAAGGTTAGATTGGTGACGAATGACGTCACTTCAGGAATATCTCGAAGCTTTATGCTTTTATTTTGCTTGCTTGACGACCGCATTGCTTGGCAAACTTCAATTTGTTTGTTTTTTGGCGAGGAAAACTCCTCACCACTACTGAAACAACAATTACCTAAACTAGAAGAATCGAGTGATTCCTGACTTGACGTCACGACCCATTCAGAAACCCAGACTCTATTCTGCACTGACTCACGGTCAACTTCATTGGGCGTGGCTGAAGCGGGAACTTTAAGGCGATATCTTAGGGCGTTAAAATCTCAGAATCCAATTTTTTTTTCTTAGAATACCTTTTTACACAGTATAGAGCTACCATAACTATAAAAACCCTGTTGGCGGTATAGACACTTTAAAGACACACCCTGAACACAAATTCACATGGGACATTTTGACTTCGGCTCACTCCTGGACAAAGAGGAAAATAAAAGAGGCATTTTACATCGCACGCTTCAGTCCAGTCCTAAATAAACAAGTCCAGTCATTCCATCTTACTCTATATCCCGCGGGAACTGGTATTACGTAATCACAAATATAAAACAGTTGGTTGTATGCAAATTCAATCACTCTGAAGATGATCGCAAGATCGAAAACGTTTAGTCAAACATTTTAACAGTTTTTACCTTTTACTCTTTTATGGCTACAATTTGTTGATGGAGTATAACACACTCACCAAATGCTAATTGTTCGTACTCACACTGGTTTGCACGCGTTTAGGTCTTATTTCATGCTTAACTTGGTGCAATTCTGTGATGAATATTTAAGAAAGTCAAGTTTAATAACTAGTAATAGTTCACACTAAATCTGCCCCCGCTTCTATTTTATCCGTCAAGGGTATAAAATTCTTATAAAAATTCCACTGCGTTAAAGGAAACTATTATTGTATGAAGTGAAATTTTGTACTTTTGTTAACTATCTCACTCATACTGTTCAAGTAACTTAAGCATCTTATCATAAATATTATCCAAATAATCAACAAGTAAGTTAACTACACCAACACATTCTGTGTGAACTCATTCTATTACATGATACTCTTTACATAATACTCTCACGAAGCGCATTCTGGAAACGGAATATCAAACCACTCTGTTGTTCTAGTTTGATGCTGTAACAAATCATTTGTCTTGATATACGAGGACTCTACGAGCAAACGTATATCGAAAGCAGAACAGAAGTCGAGATTTATTTTCCGAGATGTAAACAGAAGTATCGTGTTGCAGTCGCCGTATATGCAAATTAGAGTCAAGCTTTTTGTCCTCAATGAAAACGCCGCAAAACATTTACTTTTACATTTGGATCCCTGCCAGTCAACCCAGCCATCACATGGCCTCTCCGCCACCTAAGATTACTCAGTAAAAATAAGCGATCCAAATAAACGTGATCTTTATACGTATGGTGTTTGGGTGGAGTCTGTCGACCCCGTTGCTGATTTGTGTCCGACAGATCAACTCTGTACCAAACAGTTCAATCTGGTACCGCTGAATAACCTTTAAATTTAAGATATGAAGAAATCACTGTCGTGACAGATACCAGCCCTAAAATATATTTTGGCAAGATCCTCTCCTCCTGGTACAGCAAATAATATCTTCCTCGATCTCCTCGTCGTGTTCGTGGTTGCAAGAATTACCCATGTAGTATTGCCTTGCGAGCTGACTGAAAAATTAACCGGGACCACCGTGCGCGTGTAGTTTTGTCAAATCGGGATTGATTCGTATACTACACCAATATTTCACACATTCTTTATACGTATACGCGGGGGAGACTATATGCTTCCTCGGGTTTTGGCCTCTGGGCCAAAACCCTGCGGAGGCAATTAAGGTTATTCCTCAGTATTGCACTGAGTATCCCTACTGCGCACGATTTTTGCGTCGTTAGCGGGCTCAAATTAGTGCGTGCACGTACACAAGGAAAGAAATTTCCCTCAATCTAAGCTCGATAGCAAAATAAATGTTCGTTTATTTTAAACGAGCATGGTGACCTATAGTTTTATTGCATAATAATAGTGTGCATATTGTCCTCCTTATTTTAAAAGAAGACTACAAAACAATTATCGGAAGGAAAAAAAGATATAGGTGAAAGAGTCGACGAAACCGTTACTCTGTGATGCAAATTATGACCGCAAAAATAAGGACTATACAAACGCTCTACGCCCACGTAGTTTCAAATAGTGTGATGTTTCCACAAATTTTATATGATATTGTTCTAGATGCTCGATACTTCCTACCTGTCAAGTAAGATTGGCCCATGACATCTCTTAAACGAGAATGATGATAGTGCTTGGTAGAGAACATTCAGGGAAAGTTTTAAAACAATTCATCGGGAACTTTTATTTCTGAGGAATCACCTTAAATTTTGCGGAGACTTGGTGGATCAACTTAGCCTGGTAGCAAAGTCCGTTTGGTGTAAGAGGGATGTTAGGAAACAGAGATTCCGTGTTCCATACTGGGTAGTTACCATCAAATTTTCTTTTTTCTTAAATTTAGTGCAGTAAAAAAAAGTGTAGCGAAAATAGCATCGACCGTTTACTAAATGGACAACTGCGTGACGTAATCTTTGTGCGGGATGTCCCACTCGCTGTGATCGCGGCCAAAAGAACGAGCGCTGAATAGAAAATTGCGAATTTAGATAATTTCCGGAAAAGAGGGCAACCTCCTGAAGTAAACCAAAATTTTTGAAAACGTTTTTTTTAAAATTTCCTTTCCAGTTGATTTTCATCGTTGATTTTCCGTAGTTTTTGGGTGAGTTGTTCGTTTTCGAAAATATTTTTTGGAACCTTTCCCAGGAAATCTCCGTACCATTTGTCACTGTTTTGAAAATTTCGAAAGTTATAGTTCAAAAGAACGAGCGCTGAATAGAAAATTGCGAATTTAGATAATTTCCGGAAAAGAGGGCAACCTCCTGAAGTAAACCAAAATTTTTGAAAACGTTTTTCTTAAAATTTCCTTTCCAGTTGATTTTCATCGTTGATTTTCCGTAGTTTTTGGGTGAGTTGTTCGTTTTCGAAAATATTTTTTGGAACCTTTCCCAGGAAATCTCCGTACCATTTGTCACTGTTTTGAAAATTTCGAAAGTTTTAGTTCAATGGAAGCGCCTCTAGTCAGCATATAACAGAAGGCTGCTTGCAGTTTTGTCTTGTTTCTTTTGCTGTTGTTGTTTCTCTTGCTTTTTCCCCCCCAAAAATCGGGGGGGGGGGGGGGGGGGTTTAACGGATAACTCAGCAAGAGACAAGAATCCGTTTCCGTCGGGTTACTACTTTTTGTGGGAAGTTTCGTGACCAGAGTCACCTGCCTATCTTCACAATGGGGCCTTGGTACAAGAGATAGGCGGCTTTGAGGATATACGTCCTATTTCGCTTGGTCCTGGACAATACTTTTAGTGTCCAGAGCTGATTTTCGTTCTCAAATGTCCATTGTTTTTTGTTGTTGTTGTTGTTGTTTTTTTTTTTTCTCAAACAAATCGGCTATGCTGATTTCCCTTTCGTAAACGGGGTCGATGCCATTTTTGACGGTCGATGCCAGTTTCGTAAACGGTCGATGCCATTTTTAAAGGGTCGATGCCATCATTGGTAACCAAGCCTTTCAGAATAAACGATGCCATATCTCCTTTAGTTTAGGCCTGGACAAGGTAGAAACTGGTATAATTTGTTGATGGAGTAAAATGCACTCACCAAATGCTTAATTGTTCATATTCACACTGGTTTGCTTGCGGTTAGCTCTTATTAGATGTTTGGGGCAACTCTATTATTAATGTTTAAGAATGTCACGTTTTATAATTAAATTTTGGGGAGATTCGGCGGATCAACCTGGTAGTGTAGTGGTAAAAGAGGGATGTTAGGAAACAGTGGTTCCGGGTGCGATACGAGGTGGCTACTTCCAAATTTTCCTTTTTCTTTAATTAAGTAGAGAAAAATTCGTTTACAGTTAGAAAAAATTTCTAAGTGTCGCGAAATGGCATCGACCGTTTACGAAAGGGAAATGCGCATCGGCTATAGCACCCAGTGACCTTTAGCAGGTTTCTCCAAGGGAAATTTAAAACATCAATAAAATTACTCTCTGTCTTTGGCGTCATACGTTAACAATAATAAAAAAAAAGCACGCACAATTTCTGTGATAAACATGACAATGAAACGCTTAAAGTCAATTTGATAGTATTATTAGTGAGCTATTTAAACTTTAAATAGCTCCATTCAGCAGAACTTTCAAGACTAAGTGGCGCCGTGTTAGTGGATCAGGGCGGGCACACTATTTGTCAAGACTTTTTCTAACTGTAAACGAATTTTTCTCTACTTAATTAAAGAAAAAGGAAACTACATACTTGTTACTTTTATTACTGTTAGCATTCTTTTTTTTGTTGTGTCCCCTAATTAGTATGGGTATCACCCAGGCTACAAGGTTTTTGACACCTAAGTAAAGTTCTTACTTACTTACAAATTTTTATTATCGCATTGAGTCAAGTGGCCAAAAAGGAAGTAATTTAATAATAATAATAATAATAATAATAATAATAATAATAATAATAACAAAAATAATTACTATTATTATTATTATTATTATTATTATTATTATATTATTATTATTATTATTGTTAATATTATTACTTTCCAAATCAAACGTCTTTATTTTTCCAACAAAGGTAGGATCCACCGTTCCCAAATGTCAAAATTTGTGTCTCAGGCTAGTTGTTTGGACTGCCAGGATTTCAACACTGGAAAAACAAAACGAAGATTGCATGACAGAAAAAGCGATCACGAGTAGGTGTGTTGCATCTGCTATTGCAGACCCGGTCACGTGATCTGGTCACAACAAGAGAAGTATTTCTGATCTGCAAGAGCAAGACCCTTGAACTCTCTGGGTTAAATATGGGTGACCAAATTTAATCTATTTATTTATTTATTTATTTATTTATTTTTTATGTATCCGCTTTAGCACAAGTTTCACTTCTCTCTATTTTTGTGGACCAATCATATCATATATTTTCTTTAATATCATTTAAAATTCTATCAATATTTACTAAGCTTCAGTGTAGCCCCTGAAGAAGGTTAGTTAGACTGTTCACAGTCCCCTATTTTTCCGTGAGATCGTAGATGTTGATCGTTCAGTTCGACGGGCCGCCATCGTGGTCTCTTGATGCGAGCGAAACTGGGGAGAGTACAAAATGCCCTTGGGTAAGGGTGGTGGGGCTAATAGCGTGGGGTGAGGTGGCGGAAAAAATAGGGAGACTGTAACAGCTTCACTCTGTCTCGCGTTCACGGAGTTAGTTGCTCCAGCAACGGCAACGCCTGATTGGTCAAGGGACAATAGAGTTCATCAGAGCGCGGCATAGCGATGACAACTTGAGTGACAGGAAGTGGCGGCGGCTCAGGCCAAAATAACATCGATTTCAGAAGAATGTTTTCTGGAGACTGTTTTGATTTTGATCGTCTGTCTGTTTCTAGTCTTCAGGGGAGGATTGGTGTTAAAGCGCGAGCAAAAAAGAGGCCTTTTTCTCATTCACGGGAAGATTTTCCATCTTGTGGATCCATTTCAACACCGCGATATATTTTCAAAAGAATTGCTAGGCGAATTTTGTCAACTCCAGCCCATTCAGAGATCTTAAATAGATTTCCGGTCGAAATGTACTTGTTCTTTCCGCCGTAATTTTGAAATTAACGCCACAAACACGGCACGCATCTGAACTTACGGGCTTTGTCGCTTTTTTTTTGCAGTCAGAGAAGAGTTTTTTCCTCCCGCATTAATTTGTCTTAACTTAGTAACTGCAATGAATCGATTTCGTGAGCAATGCTAACTTGAAGACCCTTAATTAAAATTTCTCGAAAATTCACAACTGTACAGCAACACGTAATCGATATCATATTTCCTTGATTTGACAGATTGTTAATTGATTTGATCAGCGGAGGTGCCAAAATGTCGGCCTCGCCCCTTGAACACGAGACAGAGGGAAGCTGTTACAGTCTCCCTATTTTTTCCGACCGCCGTGCCTTCCACCACCCCTACCCACGGGCATTTTTTATCCACATCTGGGATCGCACGGAAAAATAAGGGACTGTGAACAGTCTAAAGGTTAGTCCTCTCTAACCGAAATATTGGCATTAAATTTACCCTTTTAGCTGTCCTGTCAGCCTTTCAATTAGTTTCATAAGTTAACCCACGGACGTACAAGCTAATTCATACCCCCACCGCGGCACACATAAAGAAGGCGAGGGTGTTGATGGAACAAATTTACATTGATTAGATAGCCCTGAGCTTGCTTTACAACTTGATACCATTTTTGTTAGTTATGACGTCAAATTCGTCAAATGACCGCAAATGACCTCTATTAGCCCGCCATCTTCGTCCGCCATCTTGGATCTCGCTATATTCTTAGAAAGTCAAAAAATAACGGAAATTAATACAAAATCAAGCTAAAATGCTTGTGAAATATAAAAATTCGCGAATTTCTGCAATGTGATGAAGAAAACTGGAAAATCTACAGAATTATGTCAAAAAAGTTGATTCTTGGCCAAACCTACGTGAAATTTGCACTTGCCATGGCAACGCCAAAAAATGATAGACATACGATTGCATATCAAAATTTCCAAGAATAAATGACGAATGAATGAATGAGCAGCTTATGATACCTTCAGCCCCTTAGAGTAAATCGTTTTTTTTTTTTTCAAAAATTCGGAAAAAAAAACTTAAAGGGCGGTGGCATCCCCTCACTTTGACATATAAGCAGTTCCGTCAGACACACGATTGCAACATAAAGGAGACTCTGTTAAATGATAATGTTAGCAGCGAAAAGCTTGATATCTATTAACAATTATGTTTAAGTCTCTGTCAGTTTAATTGCTTAATTGGTAACTCTAACAAAACGTGTATTTTTTTCAACGGTAATAGAAATCTTGCACTAAGTTAATCCACTCACTAAAGTATCAGCCTTTAAAGTACACGTTTTCCTTGTGAAATTTATCCCCAACGAAGCCTAAAATTTTAGCCTCGTTGCCACCATCTTAAGCAGTACTCAGCAGCGAGGCCGCGTTTTCGTGACGTCATTCGCTTCGAAAGATTTTATCCAAATGGCTTCCAAAAAGACTTTTAACTACCACTCTGGTTTATGGCTACTCTTGAGCTATATTATTTTCAGTCAACTTGCTCCAAACTCCGAAATGAAAGCATTGAGGACAGTGAAGTGGATAATCACTGCGAAAAGATAGATTTTGCTGACTTTGTGAAGGATGCCAAGTCAGATGCAGGTTTTTCTCCTTCCCGCCAATTTCGAGTAAGACTGAATGACGTGACATAAACATGAGCTGGCTGCCAGGACAGTTTCAAAATGATCGCCTTCGAAATCGTTTCTCTCGAGACTAAGTTCTTCAGGCGCGTTAGTGGGAACTTCAGATGGTTAAACTTCGGTGAGTGGAAGAGCTAAATGTTAACTTGCTTTTTGCACGTACAAAAAAGTAAGCTTTTCTCAGCGGTCACTTTTGAAAATCTATGTTAAAACATACGAAAGGTCAAGTAAAAAGACATGCCTTTTTATTTTGCGACTTGTGTGTACTTGCGAGGAAACTTGCGAGTCCGTTTAGCTACCAAACGCAAGTCTCTAGGTAAGTTCACCTTGCGTCCACTGGCGACGACTTGCCGATCTGTTTAGCCAGGGCTTTAGACTGCAGTAAAATTGGTTCTCTTATTTAGTCCTCCGATATATTTTTTTTAGGAACTGCTGGGAATAGGCTGACTTATCACAATGGCCGTAAATTCTCTACGAAAGATCAGGATAACGACGGATCTTCAGTTAACTGTGCCACGCGACTGGCAATACAAGGAGCCTGGTGGTATCGTGACTGTAGAAAGAGCAACCTTAATGGTGTCTATAAGAACGAAACGGTCAACGGAACTTTGTCATGGGGTGCCGCTTACCCCATTAAGAGAGCTGAAATGAAGATCAGACCAACAGATTTTAGTATCGGCGCTTGACACGATCTCTTCTACTTCCTAATGCAATTGCCTACCTCAAAATCTAATAGTTAACACTTAACACTTCATAACTGGTCCCGAGGGGAACAGTGAACTTTGTTTCTCGAGAATCTCGATGTTTCCAGAGATGAAGTCCAGGGAAACATTGAGATTCGAGGGAAACAAAACTCACTGTTCCCCCAGGGACCATTTATTAAGTGATTTGTTTTATAGCAAGACAAACAAAAGCAAATTTGGAAAAACGCACTGAGTTTTCAGCGACAACATCAGGCCACCTCTGATCACGTGCAACAGCGGTCAACATTTCACGGGTAACAGTGAACTGTTTCCCGTTTAACGTCATAGTTTTCGCAATGTTGCCCACTCATGGCATTTGGCGGGAAACAGTTTTATTGTTAGATATCATGTGACCATGAACTAGCCAATGAATGGGGGCGCTGTAGCGGGAAATAACGCCAGCTATATAATAAAAGTACCTATAGGTGATAACAGCCTGTCAAGACTTAGGTTCAACTATGTTATGTACAAAGAAAGTACAATATTGCAAGTTGTGATTTTGAAACTACATTCAAGGGCCACTTTTTCAAGGACCGTTTGCCGCGTTTACCAGGAAATAAGTGTAAACCATCTGTTGGAAAGAGGGGAGGAGGTACTCAACATTGTTTAATACCCATTTTATATAACACTTTTGACATAAAGGTAAACCTTTCATAAGTACCTTCCACAGAAATGTTACCCTTTTCAAACACCCTACAAAATGTTCCGATGAAACCTTTTGACCCAAGAGGGGTCCACCAGAAAATTTCTTTCTTTTCTTTTTGTTTATTGAACAGTTTTGATTTTTATTTTGATCTATTTTTAATGGCTTGACACTGAAAACCAGCAAATAACAGAATTTGCTCATGATTCATACACGAGTCGGAGAGAGTGAATGAATTTCCACGCGTAAATAGTCCTTTTGCAGCTAGGCCATCACGTGACCTACTTTTTGTAAATTATGAGCTGCAACTTTAAGAATGCCAGAAATGGAAATAAGGAAGTCGAAAATTTCAAAATGGCCACGTTTGAGGAATTAAAGAATGAGAATTTATGACGATTAATTTCTGAAAAAAAAAAAAAATTGTGTGTAAAATTTTACAAGACTTTGCTCTCCAGCAACTTTACATTGACATGTGAATTTACTCCTTCATGCCAGGGGCCTAAAACTTTCTATTTTTTTCTTGATATCCTATTTTTATTTTTGGCATTATTTAAGTTAGAGTTCATAATAGTTTTTTAAGGAACATTTTGGTCAGGTGACTCCAAGCTGCAAATGGCCTATTGACAAGTCAAATTTTTGTCCAATAAAGTTGAAGGAGCATGGCGCCCCCCATTAGTCACGTAAAAAACTGAAGCGTGACAGAAGTTGTCCCCTGTATATCATTAACAGGCAATCAAACGATTTTTCTCTTACAATTTGGAATGTAAATCAACACTCGTAAATTTTCAAAGACTACAAATTGCTCTCGGCCTACGTGCTCGTATAATATTTTGTAGTCTTTGAAAAAATTGCTTGTGTTTACTTATTTCAATTTGCACCCGACTTCATTTGCGTACTTAATATGCTATTTCTTACAGAGAACTAACTTTCAATAACTTGAGCATACTTTGACGCAATTGAATCAGCTATCTACTACAAAACAAACTTACAAATTGTACATTTTTACATTGCTTATACTATTGCACACACAAGTAGCATATCACACAAAGCAAGTGCGCTAAGCGCTGACTGCGCTGGGAAGGCTACATTGTTGTTTCAGCATTCTTAGATAATCCTGAATTTTTTTTAAGGAGGGTTATCATCATTTCCCGAAGTGAAAATTTGTAAAACACGTGACAGAAGAAGAATTACTTACAATTACGTGTTTCGAGACATGAGTGAATCTGAATGAGTCAAAGGTTGAGAAATAGAAGACTGGAATGAGACATTGATGTTGCAAAAGTATAAAAAGAGGAAAACATCATAGCAGCATATCGACAATAAAGAACTAAAATTCAAAGAGCTCTCAAAGAGATGATAATAGCTACTTCATACTCACTAATATCCAATTAGCGACGAGCTTGAAAATGGTTCTTGGTTTCATTTTTCGTTTCGCAGGAATAAATGTCTGCTTTGTTTTTTTACTGTCAGGACAAACCAATATTAATAGGATAGGTACCTTTTAGTAATGGATGGACAAATTAAGTCCAAGAGACTGTGTAGATTTACTTCCCTCGACAGAGACATATTGTTCTGTTGTATTAGACACAAGCCGAACGCGATGCGGCTGGTGATGTAGAGTTTGTTTTGCTCCTAGAAGAGAGAGATTTAGATAAATTGAAATCCAAACTTGAAATAATGAGAATGCTTGATTTTTTTCAACTTTGCTATGTTCTGTAAACATTACAAAAATCTATTAGAAGAAACATTTCAGCAATCCTTTTGAATGTACTACATTGCCAGTGAGATTAGTTCAAACAATTTACAAGATATATAGAAACAAAATACCTAGTCCAGTCCCTGAACTCTCCTTTCTTCCCGCCTCGTATAGGGGCTGAACCCGGGCGGGCGAAAGAAGAGTCCAGGATAACTTGCATGCGCATGCTCAAAATGAACCAATCAAAAATTGCTGGGTCCAAACCACTCCGCTCGCGCCAATGGGTCACGCAATGCCTTTTTCAGCTCGCGCTCTGAAAGAAAACATTTTCTTTGACGTTGATATTGTCGTAAAAAAACATAAAAACGTAAAAATCGAAATATTATTTTTCGTCGTATAGATCTGTACTCTTATCGACAACGAGTACGCGTCATTACTGTTTTCCCAAACATTTTTGTCGTATTGTTTCTGTATGTTGAGCGATTTTGCAAAAGTTTTTGAAAGGAAATTGTGACGCGTGAAAGTAGTCCCTTTGCATAATGCAGGGCGTGCACTTTCAAGTCCGAGTCGGTGTTTTCAATTGTCAACAAATCTTGGCAAAGATTTCTTTCGTTATCTTTGATATTGTGATAAAAAACAAATTGAATGTGGTTTAGCGTGGCACTGATGAAATTCCACTGATTTGGGATTAATTGACATATTTTTAATCAATCTGAATGCAGAAATTGTTGCTTGTATATTATCATTCGATCAGAAAATCGCGCCACAAGTTCGCCACAAGTCAAATCTGGAAACTACTTCCAAATATGGTTTTCCCCCGATTTGGGGGGGGGGGGGGGGGGGGGGGAATGGCGGCGTTCTGAGCATGCGCATGCAAGTTATCCTGGACTCTTCTTTCGCCCGCCCGGGTTCAGTCCCTATATGGGGCGGAAAGAAAGGATAGTTCAGGGACTGGGCTACAAAATACCGTGATTTTTGTTCAGCCAAAAAAGAAAATTATGGTTATATTGTAATGTATAGTACCTTTATAATTGTATTGCCTAAAAGCTGAGGGGCTTCTCCCTGTAGTTGACTAAAACTGCATTTTTTTAGGCTGGGCATGGATTTCAACATCAATATTGTAACTAGACGATCATTTTGGTTCAATAACTTGAAAAACGGAGATCATTCCGGGATCGGGATCATTTCAGGGTTGGGGATCATTTTGGGGACAGAATCATTTCGGGGGCTGTACATCAAGCCCCACTGAGATGTGCAAAATCCAAATGCAGGGCAACTTGAACCTTTCCTGATATGTTTGAGCGTGGAACACCCAAAACGTTTACAAAACTTTACAAATGCCTTTCTCTCATAAAAAATCTGCTTCAATTATTTCTCACAAAACCAGTACTTAGTCTCGAAGAAAAACAGACACGCAAGGTGTGCAAGAGTTTATTTTTTATTTTTTTATTTTTGAATAACAAGTTCCTGGAGGTAGTGAATAATGCTTGTCAGTCGATGATGTTCCCAGTTTGGTCCGTTGAAAGTGATTGATCAGTAAAGCCTTAAATTAATGGTATTGGCTACAAGACTCGTGTTAAGTTTGACATCGGTCATTGATCACTTTTGATCCTTCTATTGTTAGTTATATCGGTCTGTTAGAAGTCCATTTGTCGGTTTCGTTTTTGTCTTGGATAAGTCGTTTGTAAGGCGCCTGTACCTGTTGACATCTGTTGAGAGGCGTTTGTTGTAAGTTAGTGTACCAGCTTTTCAGAGTCAGTCGTTGAATAGCTCGTACTGTAAGTTCTCGCTGAAACGCCTTTCGTAATTTGGAGTGGTTTTTGACGGCAAAGGTAGCAACAGAGTAAGAACGTGTTGTTCCGTGACTCGACCATTTATCTCCAGCAGTGAAGAAAAAAGCACATCACCCTTAAGGTTTCGAGAAAACAAGGGGATCGTGTTGTATAACTTTACGAGGAAAACAAAAGTATCAAGTTACAAACGTTCGCGTAAAACATAGGCTTATCACGTTTACTAGTCAACGTATAATTGAATTTTACTCAGTTTATAACAAGAATAACAAGATCCACTTTAGCATGTTCTGATGTGAACAATGATCGTAGATTTTTTCCGGTTTTGTTTCTCCACGAAACCATTTCAAGAGATCGACATCAAAACCAAAGAAGACTTAAGGAAAGGTAACCTTGAACTTGAAACAACCAGACACATGAAAAATTGTATAAATTTTATACGGAAGCCACAAAATCTGCAGAGTTGAGGACGTTTCCCTGTCACGTTACCCTTCTCAACACCTGAGTATTTTTTGCTACCTTATGAGAGACTGTATTTCGCGAAGCGTGCAACCTCTATGTCACCTCAAAGTCTAATTGAATTAATTTGCGGTTTAACTCGCCGCCGGGAGTCTTCGGGAAGATCTCAAACCTTAACTTTAAGAAAATCTCCGCTGAAAATTCCCGTTTATAACAATTGCATTTAATGCGAAATATTAAAATGTTCCTGGACAAATCATCGCGGAGAATGCCTATTGTTCTCGAGACATTTACTTGCAGTTCTTAGATCTGTCATATTACCTACATTATTCAAATAAAGGCCAAGAGGCGAGTCTGATTGGTTAAGATAAACGCGCGCTTTTTTCCCATAGGGAATATGATCTTGCTAACTTGAAGGAGAAACAATAAACTTTTCGTACATTGTTTTTGCTATTGTTTATCCTGTTCGCACCACTCAAAAGTAAATTTACTGCTTCTCCGAGAAAAACAAGTGAGGGAAAACAGAAACTGGTTATTAAAAAAATATTATTGATCCGAATAAAAGAAAGCTGAAATCGTGTGCCCTAAAATATCGCTGCGCGCGACGAAAACGACCGTTTGGAAAGAGTTTGCTTTGTTGCACCAGACCAAACTGATTCATAGAAAACAAACAGAAGGGGTTGTTCTTGGAACGCGTTCGATCGAATGTCTTTGAAAATGACCAAGCGCATTCTTTGATCACAGTGTTTGTACAGCCTGTAAAACCTCTTTTTTAAGCATTTGCGCAGTTAAAGAGCGGTTTATTCTCAACATATTTGTTTGCTTAGGCAAGTCAGTAGTGTTGTTCGTTACCACTTGTTACGCTCACAAACAAAGTCCGTTGATCAATCGATGGCCGCTCATCTTATTTAAAAATCTTTGAAAGCCATGGATCGACGGCTGTTACCGCTTATGTTCGCAAAATATAAACAGCGCGTCTACTCTTGACCAGGCGCTGGTGATGATCTATATGTACCTGCGTTTATCCCTCGGGTAACATCCAGTTCTGTTTATGCGCCGACCACATACTTTGAATTTCGCGGTAATTGTGAATATTTTACAGCCGAATGGTTTTCCTCAATTGGTATTGTTAGTTTTGACAGCCATTGTTATGCAGACGTCTGCTTAAGATAATAGCTCTTCCATTGACATCGCGCCATTTTCAAACACAAATCGGACAAGTAATTTTCAAACTTAAAAGGCCGAAGGTTCCTGTAGACCAATTTTCAAAGTCGAAACGGGGTTTGTTTCAGAAAAGAGCAATTTTTCATTTGCCGTGAGTGAAAGTTTGGAAGGCCGTTAAGATTGTCTGAAAATGGCTTTTGAAAACGGCCTTCATACTAAAAATGGCCGATTTTTGCCTATTTTTAAGCGCAAAAGGCCAGCCCTTATACCTGCTATATCTACTTACTTATTAATATAAATTGACGATACAACCTTCTTCTTCAAAAAGCAGTGCGTGAAAGTTGAAGTTGAAACTCGTGGAAGTCAGAAAAGCAAGTTTTATCAACCCGAGTGCGCCAATTTGGAGCCTTTCTTCTCTTATTCAGGGGATTTCATGGCACACATGTATTAAAATTTGCCGCTTCACCAGTTATGAATAATTGATGATGTCCATGTATTCTCCGCGATGTAAGAAAAAATAAGTTTAAACGTTTTTCTGAACGCGCCCTTAGATTGGCTTCTTGTTTGCTAGTCTGTTCTGACCGTGAAAAACAGAAGTGTCAAGTTACCATTTGAAACTAACAAATAAAAATATCATGTTACACGTATCTGCAAAAAAACAAGACATTTGATTGGTTGTTTGTAGTAGATCCAATTTGGTTGGTTTGAAATACATAGATACATCTCACTCACTCACCCACCCAATCAACCACGTACCCCCCAAAAAATAACTAAAAAAAAAAAAGAAAATCAAAAATTGGAGCGATCATGGCGACTCGGTTCCAGGCCCCACTGCCAGCACCCTAGCTGTGATAACTGCTTAAGAGAGACCCAACAAGAAGCCATTTCTCAGAAAGAAATAGTGTTTCTTTTCCGGAAAGATATCCAGTCTCAGAAAGGCTCGTGTTTTGATATCTTGTGCGTGAGAAGTCCCGGGGTGAGGGGGGTTTGTGCTGACGCGCTGCTTTGTGATTCGCTTAGTTGCCAGAGCCTGGGGTTTTTCGTCGAGGAGGGATATAGTACTGAAACTATGGTAGAAAAGGAAGAGCTATAAATTAATTCAAGTTTTCTACACATTACCGCACTTCGAAATGTATTTATTTGTGATACTTTCCTGTGACTCTCCCCAAGGAGAGAGGGGCACTCCCTTATGTCGGTATTGGTATGCCCAGCCTGGGAGGGCATGTTTTTTTGAGACATTTAGGTCAGAAATAGAATGTCCAATTCGGTCATTTTGGTCTCGAACTGGGTATGGTTTTTGCACTTTAGTCGGCTTGTATTTGGTATGTTCAGTCTTTTTAAAAGAAGCTAGTTTTTCATCATTATCGATATATAGTTGATGAGGCAGGAGATCCAGGAAGCTCAAACTTTATGATATAGGGCGCCAAGGCAGGTTTGCGATAGGGCATGAATTTAAGGGACAAGGTTGAAAAATCGCAGATTTAAATGCTTTGGGAAGCGGGCCGCACGGCCCCGCCATTTTTTCATAAATTCAAATTATTGTGTGTGAGGCTAAATAACGCCTAGAGGTAAAAGCATCTGACGCATTCTTTTTCCATTTTTGTTCCAGGCAGTGCTTGATTCGAATGGCTGCTGCCGCACTCTTCGTTTTGTTGTCGTTGCTGCAATATATTTTTCTTTTCAAAACGGACGTGTTACGTGTGACGAGAGTTATGCAATTATTTATTCAGTCCACCTTCGGCTTATTTATGAGCCAAAATACAAGTGCTATCGGTGTTTTCATGGAAACCAGCTCAGCCACGGTAGGTTAAAACAAAAAGTTTGTTATTTCTAAAAGCTTATAATAGGACGCGCTCCACAAGAAGTGAAGTTTCTCAAATTGTGGCGGAAAATTTGACAAATTCAATTAAATCTATAAATTGTCGACACCTTATAAGAAAGCCATATTGTACCTCTTTTGCAATATAGCAAGGTTAATTAAAATACAATTTGATGAATTAGTTACCTTCCTCAGAATATCGTTTCTGTCAGTAGTATTGTCCAAGCGTTCCAAGTGCGTGTTCTTTTCTCGTAAGCATCCATAGAAAATCGGCGGGATTGTTATTCCTGACAAGTCCGATTTTACCTAAGTTATGTCGACCTTGTGATCTTAAATCAAGAAAGGAAACAGATATCTTTGCTTCTTTAGAATCACAGCGTTCCAGTCTGACTTAAAACATTTAAGTCTCCAGTTATTTCTGCCTTCTGCCTTCTGCCTGACTCGAAATTAAATTTAGTTTCAACAGGATGTTTTCGCTGCACACGTTCATCTTGTGAATTACAAGCGTTAAATTGATAACTGTCATACTCACTATGTCAATAAATCACTCTAAAACGAAAAACAGTACCATTTCTTCGTTGAACTAAACAAAACTAACTGCTTCAATCGGCTTAAAATATCTCATTGGGAGTCAAATCGCGTGGTGTGGCGGCGTCTCTACCTCGAAAATATATTTTCCTTTTACTATCACTATGCGATTAGAAGTGCAGTTCGTAGTTTTCTTGTGTAATATACCGATAAAGAGAGTTTTAATCGATAATTCCCCATTTCGTACAAGGCAACAATTGAAATATTGCATTACGATGCACTGAAGTTTTTTGCGGAAAATTTCCCGCCGTATTTACATTTACAATTACGACCTTAACTCTGATTGGATATTACCTCCACTATGTAAATAGTTCACCCCTGAACTGAAAACAATACCGTTTCGTTTCTGTTGAAACGAAACAAAAAGGCCAACGATCGGTGTCATCGATTGATCATACGTTAACGACTCTCCAGCGATCTTCGCCACAACGACCTTAGTTCTATCTCGACAATCATAGCGATCATGTGGAAACCAACCATAATAGAGCCCGAGAAATTCATTTGCACATAAACAGTTCCGGTTGATTTATGCTGGTTTCTTAGCCAGAGGTAATCAATTAATAATACTATTGACAGTGCTGTTCAAATATTGTTGTCTTAAATTGACAAAAATAACTTTAAACGTGATTAAAAGCACTGCAAGCAGGTGGTTAATTTGAGCAAAATTTAAATTGGAGGTTCAATGAACTTCCATATACTTGTGTTCAATAGAAAGTTTAACTTTAACTCATGATCAAGCCAACTCGAACAAGAATTTTGAATGTCCAGTTAATTTCAGTGATAGGAAAATTATCGTGGGAAATAACGGTATAAAACTAGGCAAATGCTAAGAACTTATAAACTTGGGTTGAACGTGGCGTCATCATTTTCTAAAATTCAAAACTAAAGACCAGCCAAAGTTATTATCTTCATCAGGCATCAGAGGGAGTAAATTTATATCTGTGAACAGCTTTTCAGCTCAAGAACATGCTTCGTCTAAAAACAGACCTATGGGGGAGCGTGAGCTGTGAACGTGTTTGTCGAAAAATACATACTTATCTCGGGAATTTTAACCTTTTTAGCATGTAAAGTACTAGGAATAACCTCTTACAATAATAACGGCATAAAGGAGCGCAAAGGCCGTACTGGGGAATATTAGCCCGAGGTCCGCACAAAAATGATCAGGGGCCAATATTCCCCAATACGGCTCGAGCTAGCTAGGTTAGTAAGTAGTTTATTATATGGCACTCGGGCTATGCTTGTTTTGAATTTGCCGGCTTTCGAAAACAAAAAATACACAGCCGATGACTGTTTCCATGGAAGCGGTCCGTATGGCGAAATCCTGACCAAGAAAGAACCAATCAGAACCCTCGGATTTACCTTCTTATATAATAAAAGTGTTTATTTAGATGTTTGTTTGAAAAGTTCAAATAATCATTGGAAGGTAAGTTCCAGGCCCCAGTTGTTCAAAGGCTGGATAACGCTATCCACCGGATAAGTGTTAACAAAACAAACCACGCTATCCACTGGATAGTGATTTATCCGGTGGATAGCGTTATCCAGCCTTTGAACAACTGGGGCCTGATGTTTAACTCTATTCCGGCCGCCATGTTTGTGTCCCTTGGAGGTATAACGACATGGCGGCTCCATACAAGGCTCTGTAAATTTGTTCAAAATATTGCGACATGAAATATTTGAAGATCGTAAAAGCACCAGACCTAAAACTTGGAGAAGTGTCTTAATTAGTTTACTCCTATAACATTATAATTTCTTGATTTTTTTTCCCGGAATGATTTTCGAATTAAGTTTTTTTTTTAAATTATTACACGTGTGACGGTACAGCCCAAGAATTTGGAATTTTGGGAGTGTTAACAAATCACAAAATAAACTTTACTCATAAGGAGGGTCTATTATAGGGGGTCGTACATTCCGTAGACCACCATAATTTGTTTCTTGGAAACCGCAAACCGCCCTACAGGTAGAACGATTATCCTCATAACCGATCTTTTAAGGTGGCCGAACACAGTTTTCGCGCGCGCTTTTGCTGATGCAATATTTAGCACGTGCACAAGGCTTTCAAAGAGCAAACATGCCGTCCGTAGAGCGATCATTTTATTTACTCAACACCCGCACTATCTGTGTTATTTTTCTCGATAATTGAACGCAGTGTATTGATGGCTTTAATGTAGTCTGTTATTACAAAGATGTGTTAGAAAAGGTAACGATGCAAAGAACCCAGCATTTTTCAGCTTTTGTTTGTTACCGAAAGAACCTAGTTAAATGCAACGCATGCGCAGTTGCTCGAAAAATTGAGACCGATTGCTTTAACAGAAACATGCCGATTTTTAACGATCCAGTCGTTAGAATTTCAAGAAATTTGGCAGAAAAATTTTGACATAGGGAATTTTTAATAAAACAGAAACCGATTAACGGCGAATTACGAAAATCGCCTATGTCAAAATTTTATTAGAGCCGTGTTGACAGAAGGGATTTCATGTCAATCCTTAGTGTGCAAAATATGAAAACAATCTAACGACTGGATTTTTTTTTAAATAAACAGCAACCATTATTTAAGCCTTGTTTTTAACCAGCCTCGTTGCCATGGCAACAGCACACATCCTAGTCAAAATGCGAGAATAAACATTTCTGTGGTTAACCTTGAATCTTGCAAAAAATGGGCACTAAAGCATAAATAGTTTAAAAGTTACGGTGAATTAGGCGTAGGCACTTGAAAACTGCGTTCGGCCACCTTAACAGCACGTAGCAAATTCTTTGCGATATCAGTGTTAGCTCAATAATCGTATTTCTACTCAAAAAGACCACAAGATCTTAAGAACAGAACAAATTTTTTTCTATAACTTCATTCAGTAACCAGCGAACAAAAAGGTTTTGACGTCTAATGGGCTGTACACAAACACAAAGATTGCTCGAGATGTTTATAACGAATTGTAAAAGTACAAGTTTTTAGGGCTGGGTGTGTTGTCTGTTCTTATGTGGTCGTGCTAACATGGATTTACGGACAAAACAAGCTTGTGAAATTTACGTTACCTTTACCATGGAATGATCTCAACTCAGGACAGAGGCTTTCTGATATGCGCCAGGGATCTAGCAAGCCGATCCAGCAGTGTAAGTTGAAGACCACTGGATGCTATTTTTGTGTTCAGTGCCTCACATTACTTCCCTCTCTAATGCCGTTAAAAAGGTTGCTGTTCTTAAGTATCATCCACACGATGTAGTCGCTTGTGACGAGAATGGGTATGTTTCAAGTCATTTTCAGGCGATGAGGTCGGATGCTAGCACGATGCTTCCCTGTGGTTTGGTTAGTTTTTAAGACTGAATTTTTTTAAATTTAGTTGTTATGTGCTGAAATGAATTCCCTCGCTCACTTCGGTGTTTGGTTAGTTGGTTGGTCGATCAGTCGTAAACATTTTTTTGTAATACTGCTGGCCAGTTAAAAGGATCTGTGTATACGTTCGCAGTGGTTTTGTTGTGGAGCTCACACTCCATCGTAGTCAGCGTGCTTTTGTGACCCTTTCGAAGCTTTGAAGCCTGGCCTTATATCAAATTACCTCCCCAATCCTCCCCACATGGCCGGGGACACAGAGGGAAGCCCTAACTGACTTGGTCTAGCCCTAAAAGGCAATCCTTTGTTAAAGAGAGAAGCTCTAAGCCAGATAAAGTTACCGCTCAGTCTTCTGAGCCTCTTTACTCTCACTGGAAAATTTGAACCATTTACAGACTTTACGAAATGTCTGTAAATCCTGAATTTACAGACTTGGTACTTTTCCTGATTAAAAACAAAATGTCTGTAAATTTATTTACAAACATTTTATTTAGTTTTTAGTTCTGTTCATTTCAAAATGTTTGTAAAATGTTTGTAAATTACAGCAGCTAGAATAAGAGGATAGGAGTCATAATTTACAGACGAAACAAAATCTTCTCAGAATGCTTGTAAATTTACCACTTACAAAGATTTTACAGGATTAGTCTTATCATGTAAAATCTCTGTAAATTGACATAGTCGGGGCACCATAAAATCTCTGTAAATTGACATAGTCGGGGCACCATAAAATCTCTGCAAAATCTCTGTAAATTGACATAGTCGGGGCACCATAAAATCTCTGTAAATTGACATAGTCGGGGCACCATAAAATCTCTGTAAATTGACATAGTCGGGACACCATAAAATCTCTGTAAATTGACATAGTCGGGGCAACATAAAATCTCTGTAAATTGACATAGTCGGGG
>JAHPZR010004264.1:90000-107500 GCA_019787425.1 Platygyra sinensis
GCTGCTACGTTTGTCAACTACAGAAACATAACACGCCATTTCCTATGACACAGTGATAAATTGTAAGGATGGGCTACTTTGACCTCTAATGGCTGGTTGTAGCTTCGTAGTCTTAAATGTTTTCTATAAAACGTTTCATGAGACTTGAGAACATACAACAACATTTGTAGTGTAAAAATGAATGTTTCGCAGCTCCTCGTTCTCCTGTCATGGATTTTAATGGTGTTTTATCCAACGCATGCGGAGGGTGAGTTCATAACCGTGTTTAGTTACGCTTTAATTGATACCCAATAGTTTTTGTTCTGTACTCCCCTACTCTATAAATCTTATTACTCACCAGTTGCCATTTCGAACTGTGCTATAAGCGAACTTGTGTTGCGTCTCTCAGACTTGTTATTCTCGTTTCCGTTGGTTTTCATCCTTGTTCTTCCGTTTTCTTTCAGTAAAAATTCAGCAACGGGCAACGGGTTCGTAAGCCGCAATTCTGTTGCGTGCTACCGTTAGTCTTAAGTAACATCGAATCATAAATAACTAACTTGTACAGAGCGCATCAGTTAGATCAACCAAAATTAATTTTCGAGGGCAAAAATGCCGCAATATTTCAAACAGCAAAAAATCAATTTTTAGGCCCTTTTGGTACTCCACTAACATAGCCTTCTATCATATGTGATACTTCATTTGTTTGAAAGTAATTCTGGGCATATTCTGACCAGCTTTTTATCATTAGGTTGGGTGTAAGATTTTCTAGTTTAATCTTGTGCTTTGCGGTCAATAATTCCCTGTATTGTGCGAATTGTACGAAAAAATTGAAACAATTTCTTACACGCTGAGCATTGTGAATGAAGAAATAAATAATTAAATGGAGAAAATAACTAAATACTTATCTGTTGGAAGCGGAAAATTACAACTAAAGCTTCTTTTCCTGAAAATAGTTATTCTGGCAGTAAACTTTCGCAAAGATTTTTCTTTCGGGACATGATATCCACAGTAGAAAGGGTATTTTAAGAAGGATTACGCAAAAAATAATTACTAAAAGTCTACTGACAACGCAGCACCTTTTTTGAATACTATTAAAAACATTTCACTGTAATTCAATTCTCTAGGTGACCCCTCGATTAAATCTCCGATCATTCTCGAGAAATTTAATGTCAAAACTGGTAAAAATACTGCGTGTTATTGTGTTTTCAATGACTAACGCCGACGTCCGTTTTCTTTGAAATATGGATAATTTCAAGTTCAATTTTCTCTCGCAAAGTCAGCTTGAGAGCTCAAGTCTCGATACGATCTTGTTACCTTTATTCAAAATATTACCATAGCATGCTACGAAGTTTTTTTTTTTTTCTGGTTACCTTATAGTAAAAAAATTGCGACAAAAAAATTAGTAAAAACATTTTAATATTAAAAAAGCTAAAAAGCTGAATTAAAATCGACGAATTTTCGACGTTAGCATAACGTCATTATCATGTCAAAAATGTATAAACATGATAAAAATTAGGTTCTATAAATACTAAAACGAGCAATAAGTGAAGAAAATAATTTACAAGTTAGACAAAACGTTTCGCACGTATGGAGTCCGTTTGAATGTTCAGATTAGGTTTGAATTTGTTGATGTAAAGCATTTCAAACACTAAACAATCAATTATATAACTTTGCCTTGGCACTTTGAGAAACAACACAACACGTTTTATAAAAATCTAAAAACATGTTTCGACAGAAACTTTTGTCATCTTTAATTTATATCGCAAAGTTCAGAGTTGAATATTTGGTGTAAACCACTCTGGGCAAGATCTCTAAGTGTCCCATACTTTTAGACTTAGTTTTTTCCCCGAATTTTCCGTCAAAAATACTGAAAAATGAAGCAATTTCTTGGGGACTTAGAAAAAAAATTTCGAAAGTAAAATTTAAAATACGGAAAACGGAAACGTAATATCACAATTAAGGACGCATTTACCGTGTTTTTAAACAGAACGCAGGCTTAAAACCGCTTATAATAATAGCGATTTCGACCATTGCGCTAGCTCAAAAATGCATATAAAATAGTGTTTTAGGCCTAAGCGAAGGCTGCCTGCGGTTAGCTATAAACTGTTGCTTCGTTCAGCTACTACTTTAATAATTTTGTAAATGATATCGAAGTGAAATAAAATTCTTGCTTACCTTTATCGTGTCATTCCGCGTTTTAACCCCTTGATTTCCTTCCTCAAATTTAGTCTCATGCGCTGAAGCTGTGTATTTTGTTTCTTTCCTTCATGGAGTGGCGTTCAGATCAAGAACAGTTCATACAGGAACAATTTACGCATCTTTGCGTACTCACATATAAGTCGGCGATATGCTTGATATTGTTTCCAAAAGGATCGTCTCCATAGTGTTGACGCAACAACCCTTCCCATTCCACCACCATGCATTGCTAAAATTTTCCCGCGAACACCGGCTTTATTGACGACGCCAGGAGGTTGTGTTCCTTGCACCACTGTACGCACTCGCGTCGTGATCGGGCAAAATTTTGCAGAGTTTAAGGACATTTATTGAAGACATTAACGTGTACGTAACTAATAGTACTGTTGAATTCGAGGGAAATAAAACATTCTCTCCCCCTTTTATTCACCAGGGACCCACAAATGTGATGCATGTTTTCGTGCCGTGTGCAACATGCGTTAAACACTTGAATAAGTAAATTGTCATGCAAATTTTTGGGAATGCAAACGGCTCAGGTAAAATATAGATTATTTTTGGAGGGGTAACTCTCAACCGAACCTCGTAGTGTAGTGGTGTACAAAAGAAACTGGTTTGAGAGATGTATGTTAGAGGTAAGTGGTTCAAGACCTAATAGGGTACAAGAAGAAAAGGGAAAAAATGCGCAAGGAGCCTGGGTAATATAGAGAAGAAAAAGAGAGAAGAACGGAGCTAGAGGAAGAGGAGAATCGGCGAAAACACAGCGCGCGATAGCCCGCGACAGCGCCCAATCAAATCCTCTATTATTCATACGGTAAGTAGTAATTATCAATGTATATATTCAATACCTTAGGGACTATCTATTGTCTTCAAAAACAAAAGAGCGCATACATAAATAATGATTCTGCATTCTGCATTCTGCATTTTGCATTCTGCATGCATAATAAATGTGTTGGGTTATACGGAAATCTGTCCCCTCTCTGTACTTTGAACTTTTAACTCAAGATGACAGAAGTTTCTGTCGAAACATGTTTTTAAATTTAAAAAGTGTTGTGTTGTTTCTCAAAGTGCTAAGGCAAATTTAATAGTTTAGTGTTTGAAATGCTTTACATCAACAAATTCAAACCTAATCTGAAAATTCAAACGGACTCCATACGTGCGAAACGTTTTGTTTAACTTAATCTTGAAATGTTTTTACGAAATATTTTGTTGCAATTTTTTATCGTTGAACTTTATATTTCCATTATTATTCATTCAATATATTTCCCTGTTTCTGATTGGTTAAAAACACACGCCAGTTGCAATTGACCAAATTTGGAACGAATTTTGTCATATTGAACCAAAGACGTCAAAACCCCGTGCAGCCCACTGCAGATTATTGAACCGTTGGTAGAAAATACCTGGGGTCGAAGTTGTGTTATTTTTGCAAGTGAACAAGAAAAAAAGAAAAGAGCTCGATTTCTCCTTTAAGAGTTTGAAAATATTTTGAATAAATAATAAAACAATTATTGAATTCGACTTTCGTGGGATATGAAGAATTCTGCAGATCTCTGAGGGTGTTATCCACCTCGGCCTTCTGCACTTGGTTACGTGATTCACGAGTTAAAAAGGCAGCTGTCCGCAAAATTTTGCGGCATTTTTATACCTTATCGTCAAGAGCCATAATCAAGGACGGAGACCGTAAGCGCGCGCCATTTCTAGTATTGGGGTTGGCACCATGATATGGGACAATTTTTCTATTTTTAGAACAAATTGCGCCATCGCCTGCGGCACACGCGCGTACGTTGCTGCGAGGATTTTCGCGGATGTCGGAAATTTCCCGAAATCGTTCAAGTTATGCTTTTGGCCCACAACTCAATGCCGTTATGACTGTTGGAATTTTCCTTAAGTATTTTCGCCGTAAGTTGCTCCAGTTTGAGTGAAGATAGTGCCGAATTTAGGTATGTCCCGCTTTATATCGCTGATCAAGTTGAGTTCGGCTGCTCCTTTTACAAGAACTTCACATTACTCCATCGATACTCCAATCTAAATTTTACACATGAAGATGATTAACAGCTTTTCCATAACAGAGAAAAAAAAACTAGTTGGATATGTTTGGATAAAGCAGCGTTTAGGCCCAATAAGTGACAATAGGTTTATGTCCGTAGATGCTACTTAGTTGTGTTTGTAAAAAAATCGAAAAAATCCAATAAATTGTCTGTTGTCGATGAATGAGAGCGCCCGCCGGTGCGTGTTTTGCAAAGCTAGTAAATAGTAAAACATGACAAATTAGACTTCGTACTTTGGTTTGAAAACGTACATCGAACTCATGTAATATCTCTAGTCAGTTTTGAATATGTTTAAAGTTGACTAATGTTTGAGAACATCATTAACAGCTTAGCTGAAAATTTGTGAATACAGCAGAAATAATCAGAAAAGTTACGATGACGCTTTTAATGAACTCGAATAAAGATTTCGATTGAGTCAAAACTTCTTGTCTATTTTATTTTCGCGGTGTAAAGTTCACTATGTGAAAGAAACACACATGATGTTAGTAGCCTTTTGGTGAACGTTGGTGAAAATTGTTGTAGTATCTCAGCACAAAAGACAACGACGCAAATCTTTTTTACGATTTGTTCACAAATCTGAAAACACCGACTCGGACTTGAAAGTGCACGCGCTGCACTATGCAAATGAACTACTCGTACGCGTCAGACTTGCCTTTAAACTAACTTTTGCAAACTCGCCAAACGAGCAGAGACAACAAGAAACTATCAAACACAGGTTTTGGTTGTGATAAAGCATTGTTTGGCAAACTCACAAATTAACTCGATACCGGAGTAAACAGTTTTCTTACAGAATTTTTCTCTACAAAACAACACAAAAGTTTACGGGAAAAACCACAAGGGGCCCGCACAATCTGTCTGGGTAGCCGATTGTTATTTTATAGTAAATGTACTAGATTTACCGTTTTCCTCACCTATAGCCATATATCGCTAACTGTGTTTGTAAATCAATGATAAATAAACGTTGAATTACCTTACCTGTGGTGTATAGTCGTCCTTTTGCCTCAAAAGCGGTTTTTTGAGCGATTTTGAATGAATTTGAGTTCGCCGTTGACTGTTCTGTGTAATAGAAAGACAAGGGAGGAAACTTTTTTTGAAAGGGTTCCAGCGCCGGAGCGATTTTTCCCGCCAAAATCGCATCGCTCCGCTTTCAAACTTCGCAGCATAAAGGTCAAAAGATTCACGATTCTTCTCGTACCTTCCAATCGAAAATCCATCCAAACGGCCCGGAGCTAGCCCTCGAAGAAAATCAAAATCCCACAGTATTCGAGCGACTGTAATGCGTAGCAAGATCCTCACGTGCCAGTTAGGTATTTTGAATAGGTTAATGTCTAACGTCGTCCAATCAAAAAGGGGCAATCGGCGAGACGGTCCAATCAAAAAGGGGCAATCGGCGAGACGGTTTGTGGCTGGCACGTGAGGATCTTGCTACGCATTACAGTCGCTCGAATACTGTGGGATTTTGATTTTCTTCGAGGGCTAGCTCCGGGCCGTTTGGATGGATTTTCGATTGGAAGGTACGAGAAGAATCGTGAATCTTTTGACCTTTATGCTGCGAAGTTTGAAAGCGGAGCGATGCGATTTTGGCGGGAAAAATCGCTCCGGCGCTGGAACCCTTTCAAAAAAGTTTCCTCCCTTGTCTTTCTATTATACAGAACAGTCAACGGCGAACTCAAATTCATTCAAAATCGCTCAAAAAACCGCTTTTGAGGCAAAAGGACGACTATACACCACAGGTAAGGTAATTCAACGTTTATTTATCATTGATTTACAAACACAGTTAGCGATATATGGCTATAGGTGAGGAAAACGGTAAATCTAGTACATTTACTATAAAATAACAATCGGCTACCCAGACAGATTGTGCGGGCCCCCTGTGGAAAAACTAGCCGGCGAGCAGATTTTATTCATTCACAGCACGAGATTAAAGAAATTCTCGACCCTGAAAAACACACCTTTTCCATTAAATCAGGGCATAAAAGTCCATAGAAGAGCCCTGGTTCTTCTCCGCCTTATTCCCTGTCATCGCTGTGAAAAATCGGCAAGAAAATCTCGCAGCTCTCACCATTTCATTAGGGACCTTCAGATTGGACTACGAGTATGACATTGAGTACGAGTGTGAGTTTCGAATTTCAAACCAGTGACGTTTCTAGAGTCCTCGCTTTACATGTTAGTGTTTACGTAGAGAGGGAAGCTCATGGGATGAGATGGGTCTGTGTTGTGATAATGTGGAGCCTGCAATCTAGAATTTAAAAGTCGTTCTCGTACTCGATCTCGTACTCGTACTCAAATCTGAAGTCCCCTATTACCGTGAACGTGACAACATCCACGCGAGAGCCCAAGACACGTGCGTGGATCAGCGCGGATATATGACGTCAGGATGGCGCAATTTGTTCTAAAAAAAGAAAAATTGTCCCATATCATGGGTCCGCGCGCATCCCAAGACTTACGGTCTCCATCCCTGTTGCTCCTGTCATCGCCCAATGTTGTACACCTAAGGGGATCACACTTACAAGTAATATGAATCCTTTAATGCTTCTTTAATGCTCCAAGAGTTTACATTTTCCCCCTCCCTAAATCCCAGTCTCAGCAGACTGGAAAATGTCAGGTCTCGATTAAGTTTAATCCTCAATGCTTCGTATGTTGCGCTACATAAGTGTTAAAAAGTGACCTTTCAATTTTCAAACGGGGATACGAAACGTCAAATGAGTCCATGCGACGGCTCTGAATGCGACGTCGAATTAATGCGTTGGGATTTTACACCGTACTACATCGTAAGCAAAGGCTTCGAGCTGTATTTAAGCAACAGAACACTTTTTCCGTGTCTACATAGCCTCATCTAAACACGAGGAGGGTTGGGAGAATTCGAGACAGTTATTCAATCCCGACACGTAGTCGATGGCTCGTATAACTTTAAACACGGAACTTTAAACACGGAATACGTGCTCTATTGTTATACTATAATTCTTAACAATACGCGCAAATCTGAAATGTCACAGCCGTGTTTACATACTACATATGGCATTTGAAAGAAAATTCAAGAAAGAAGTATTAAAAATTAGATAATGGCTTTCTGCATAGATTTCTATGATTTCTAGTGAAAACCCCATCTCAATCGAACAAAAATGGCGCAAAGTTACAGGTAATTAAAGAAATGTTGACGTCATAATGACGTATTCGTGACGAAATACACTTCATACCTCGACATATGTGAAATCAAAAAAACTACAATTTTGATTTCATGCAGATTTGTCTTTTCTCCGTTGCGAATACATTCATTGTTTTCGCGTTTAAATACCCCTAAACTTTGACCATATATGGTCATGTGGCGGAAATTTGAATTTCTTTTATTACCTGTAACTCTACGCCATTTTCTACGATTGAGATGGGGTTTTTACTGTCAATATTGCTTTTCAATGACAAAAATACCTGTAGCGTTTTGAACGCTGGCTTTCAAATGTTTCGTGTTATTCCTAAAAATAGCAGTCATTTACGTCATCATACTTTCAAGAAAAGTCAAAAATACCTTTACAGAGGTAAAACTATATAGAAAATTTTTCTCCAATTCAGATGTTCTAATGTCTTGCTTCATTTAAAATATAAACTTCTCCTCTGTGAGCCAAAAATAAATTTAAGAACCTTCCGGGAGGAAAAGCCCTAGCAACGGACCATCGTGAAAAGTTTCACCGCATAATTAAAATTGCTGTAACCTAAATCTTGGCGAGTCTTTGCATATTTGCCTTCTTTCTTTCCTCAGATTCTGAACTTTGTCTATTAAGCGGTTTTGATTTTTATTTTGATCTATTTTGAATGGCGTGACACCTAAAACCAGCAATAAAGACTGCTTTTCACGAATTAGAGAATTTGCTCATGATTCATGCATGGCTTGAAGAGAGTGAATGGATTTTTACTCTTTGCAACTAGCCATCGTGTGATCTACTTTTTATAAACTATGAGCTGCAACTATAAGAATACCAGAAATGGAAATAATATGTCAAAAACTTCAACGGAAATGAGATTTTATGAATGAAAAAAGTGTAAACAAAGTTGTTGCAGAGCAAGACCTTGCTCTCAAGCAACATTACATCCACGAAACCAGCACTTAAGCCCCGGCCAAACGATGGCAACCATCTCAGCGCAACATATCCCAACATTGTTGGCCTTGCTTTTGCAAGTTTCAGCCAAACGATCGCAACATTGGCCGTTTTTATGCTAGAGACGTTTAAGCTGTCTAGACAACATTAACGTCTAAGACGTTAAAGGCGTCTGGTATAAAAACGAGACGCATTTAATTACACGGCCTAACAAAGAAAAATTACTTTTTTTTATAAAAAAGACTGGGTTCTACACTCGGACGACACTGGAAACAAGCAACTTTTAGCCCGTCAACATGCGAACAGATCTATAGATGGTAACATGGCAGGCAGTTAAGAGCGTCACGTTTTTATACTAGACAGGTTTAACGTCTTAAACGTTAAAGGCGACTGATAAGAGCGTCGTTTAGACGCTCTTAAAAGAGGACGTTAAAGTTGACAGACGTTAAAGGCGTCTTCCTTATTTTTCGTTTTTATACTAGACGTTAAAGCTGTCTCGAGACAGCTTTAACGTCCGAGACGACATTAACGTCCCTAGCATAAAAACGGCCATTTAAACCCAAAAGTACCAACAGATCGCAACATTGTTGGGCGCAACATGTTGCGACGTGTTGCAACACTTTGGTAGTTGAAAATCGAACTAGTGTGCATATCCAGACGCAACATTATTGCATACAGGCGCACATTGTTGCATACAGGCGCAACATTGTTGCACGGACCTGGCCAAACGACTACAACATCATGCAACATCCACAAATGTTGCATGAAAAATTTGACCATTTTCAAATTTAAGCCAACAACACCCAACATGTCGCAACAGAGTGGCCAAACACGCGCAACATGCTGCACCCAACGATGTTGCGATATGTTGCGTTGAAATGTTGCGATCGTTTGGCCGGGGCTTTACTCTCGCTGAAAAAAGGTTCTGTTACAATCATAGTTACTCGGTTCCAGCCCGCGCTGCAAGCACCCCAGCAGCGATCGCTGCTTAAAAGAGACCTTAAAAAGGCCAAGAATCGCTACTCCACCGATTGAACATACGTAAACCAATCTCCAGCGATCTTGCCACAACGACCTTATTTTTTTAGTTTTATCTCGACAATCGTAGCGATCATTTGAAAACCAACTATAATTAAAACCGATAAATTCATTCATACATAAACCCT
The DNA here is from genome assembly GCA_019787425.1 of Platygyra sinensis. Classification (NCBI taxonomy): domain Eukaryota; kingdom Metazoa; phylum Cnidaria; class Anthozoa; order Scleractinia; family Merulinidae; genus Platygyra; species Platygyra sinensis. The sequence continues at coordinate 99,475 of JAHPZR010004264.1, forward strand.
TCCCGTTGATTTATGCTAGTTTCCTAGTCAGTGGTAATCAATTATTAATACTATTGACAGTGCTGGTCAAATATTGAAGTTTTAAAATTGACAAAATAACCTTAAACGCGACTAAATGTATTGCGAGCAGGTGTTTAATTTGAGAAAAAGCTAAATTGGAGGATTAATAAACTTTCTATTACTTGTGTTCAATATCAAGTTTAATTTCAATTCAAGTTAACTTGCACAAGAATTAATTTCGGCAACAGGAAAATTCTCGTGGGAATTTTACGTTTTTTGACTGGACGAATGCGAAGAAAATAAACAGGCTCATTAGACTGAATACTCTTCTACCATCGTAGATTGACAAAAACAGCAAAAATATTATAACTATGTATGCAGGACTCAATGCCCATACTGACAATAAAAATTTGGTTTGCTTACATTAAACATGCATAGTTAATTAAACGGGAAGTCTTAACCGTCTAAGAAAGGCTCACCTTTTACAGCTGCTACGTTTGTCAACTGCAGAAACACAGCACAGAATCTCTTATCGCACAGGGATGAATTGTGAGGATGGGCTATTTTGACTTCACATGGCTAGTGGTAGCTCCGTAGTCTTTAATATTTTCTATAAAACGTTTCATAAGACTTGAGAGCATATGACATCCGCTGTGGTGTAAAAATGAATGTTTCGCAGCTCCTCGTTCTCCTGTCATGGATTTCAATGGTGTTTTATCCAACGCAAGCGGAGGGTGAGTTCATAACCGTGTTTAGTTGCACTTTAATTGATACCCAACAGTTTTTGTTTTGTTCTGCACCCCTCCTCTATAAATCTTATTACTCACCAGTTGCCATCTTGAACTGTGTCATAAGCGAATTCTGTGTTGAGTCCTCTCAGATCTGTTGTTCTCGTTTCCTGTTGGTTTTCATCCATGTTCTTCCGTTTTCTTTCAGTAAAAATTCCAGCTAACGGGCAACGGGTTCGTAAGTCGCAATTCTGTTACGTGCTACCATTAGTCTAAGTAACATCGAATCATAAATAACTAACTCGTACAGAGCGCATCAGTTAGATCACCCAAAATTAATTTTCGCGGGCAAAAATGCCGCAATATTTCAAACAGCAAACAATCAATGATTAAGCCCTTTTGGTACTCCTCTAACATCGCCTTCTATCATATGTGATACTTCATTTGTCTGCAAATAATAATGGACATATTCTGACCAGCTTTTTATCATTAGGTTGTGTGTAAGATTTTCTATTTTAATCTTGTGCTTTGCGGTCAATAATTCTCTGCATTGTGCGAATTGTACGAAAAAATTGAAACAATTTCTTTCACGCTGAGCATTGTGAATGAAGAAATAAATAGTTAAATGGAGAAAAGAAATAAATACTTATCCGGTGGAAGCGGAAAATTACAACCAAAGCTTCTTTCAGACTGAAAATAATTATTCTGGTAGTTAACTTTCGCAAAGATATTTTTTTCGGGACACCATACCCACAGTAGAAAGGGTATTTAATAAGGATTACGCAAAAATTAATTACTAAAAGTCTACTCACAGCGCAGCACCTTTTGAATACTATTAAAAACATTTCACTGTAATTCAATTCTCTAGGTTACCCCTCGATTAAATCTCCGATCATTCTCGAGAAATTTAACGTCAAATCTAGTAAAAATACTGCGTGTGTTATTGTGTTTTCAATGACTAACGCCGGCGTCGATAATAGTAATCAGTGAGACGTGGGTTCGAGTCCCGCTCAGGGCAAAAACCAATTTTTTTCGGATGGGGGTGTCGAAAGGTAAAAATGCACGGTGAGTGTTTGATTCTGTAACACAGTCTATACCTTTCATTTGCCTCAAAATTTCTAACTTTCATGTGTTCTAATAAGCCCCGTCAGGGTTTATAGAGGCAAAGATACATTCTCAAGTGAAGAAAAGTTGGGCCTTAGGGATCCCCACGCGCTTAAGTCACATCGTTAATCTGCTGCGTTGCCAGCGTGGTAGCCTTGATGGTGTAGTGGCTTAGCGTGCCCGACTCAGTAATCAGGGAGACGTGGGTTCGAATCCCGCTCAGGGCAAAAACCATAGTCTATACCTTTCATTTGCCTCAAAATTTCTAACTTTCATGATAAAAAACTTGCGACACTGAAAAATTTAGTAAAAGCATTTTAAGATTAAAAAAGCTAAAAAGCTGAATTAAAATCGAAGAAGTTTCGACGTTAGCTTAACGTCATTATCATTTCAAAAATGTACAAAAAACTAGGTTCTATAAATACTAAAACGAGCAATAAGTGAAGAAAATAATTTACAAGTTAGACAAAAAGTTTCCCACGTATGGAGTCCGTTTGAATTATCAGATTAGGTTTGAATTTGTTGATGTAAATCATTTCAAATACTAAACAATTAACTTTGCCTTGGCACTTTGAGAAACAACACACCACGTTTTAAATCTAAAAACATGTTTCGACAGAAACTGTTGTCATCTTCAATTTATATCAATGACTAACGCCGACGTCCGTTTTCTTTGAAATATGGATAATTTCAAGTTCAATTTTCTCTCGCAAGGTCAGCTTGAGAGCTCAAGTCTCGATACGATCTTGTTACCTTTTTTCAAAATATTGCCATAGCATGCTAAGAAGTTTTTTTTTCTGGTTATCTTATAGTAAGTGACTTAAGTGACTTTGAAAAACATTTAACGGTAAAAAATTGCGACAAAAAATTTAGTAAAAACATTTTAATATTAAAAAAGCTAAAAAGCTGAATTAAAATCGACGAATTTTCGACGTTAGCATAACGTCATTATCATGTCAAAAATGTATAACATGATAAAACTAGGTTCTATAAATACTAAAACGAGCAATAAGTGAAGAAAATAATTTACAAGTTAGACAAAAAGTTTCCCACGTATGGAGTCCGTTTGAAGTTATCAGATTAGGTTTGAATTTGTTGATGTAAATCATTTCAAATACTAAACAATTAACTTTGCCTTGGCACTTTGAGAAACAACACACCACGTTTTAAATCTAAAAACATGTTTCGACAGAAACTGTTGTCATCTTCAATTTATATCGCAAAGTACAGAGTTAAATATTTAGTGTGAGCCTCGCTGTACTTTGAACTTTCAACTGAAGATGACAGAAGTTTCTGTCGGAACATGTTTTTAGAAAAAGTGTTGTGTTGTTTCTCAAAGTGCCAAGGCAAATTTAATTGTTTAGTTTTTGAAATACTTTACATCAAGAAATTCAAACCTAATCTGAACATTCAAACGGACTCCATACGTGCGAAACGTTTTGTTTAACTCAATCTTGAAATGTTTTATGAAATATTTTGTCGCAATTTTTTATCGTTAAGCTTTATATTGCCATTTTTACTCATTCAATATATTTCCCTGTTTCTGATTGGTCAGTTAAAAACACACGCCAGCTGCTGTTGACCAAATTTGAAACGAATTTTGTCATATTGAACCAAATACGTCAAAAGCCGGTGCAGCACCAAGCAGATTATTGAATCGTTGGCAGAAAATACCTGGAACAAGAAAGAAAAAAGAGCTCATATCCTCCTTTAAGAGTTTGAAAATATTTTAAATAAACAATAAAGCAATTATTGAATACGACTTTCGGAGGATATGAAGAATTCTGCAGATCTCGGAAGGTGTTATCCACCTCAGCCTTCTGCACTTAGATACGTGATTCACGAGTTAAAATGGCAGCTGTTCACAAAATTTTGCGGCATTTTTACTTCACATAATGTCATTGTCCAATGTTGTACACCTCAGGGGATCACATTTACAAGTACTATGAATCCTTTAATGCTTTTTTAATGCTCCAAGAGTTTACATTTCCCACCTCCCTAAACCCCCGTCTCAGCGGACTCTCTAAACACACCTATCGACCAATGAGAGCGCGCAGTGGCTCAGTTATATTATAAAGTATAACAGCATCTTCATAATTATAAAAATAGTATTTCTTTCAGGACGAGATCGTGAACTGTACTTTCCAGCCTACTACTTCTTTGCGGAGAGACGCTTAATGAACCACACGATAAAATCACTTCTCGTCAAGAGCCTGGATGACTGTGAACATCTTTGCTACCTGGATGACAACTGTGTCAGTTTAAATATTAAAAATAACGGAAATGGAACACATGCGTGCGAGCTTAATAATTCCACTCATCTGGAACATGACGCAGACCTGGTCAATAGCCCTGTTTTCTATTATCGGGGTGCGAAGGTAATCATGACATCAAAAATATAAATTGTTTTCCACCATTTATTTAATTGTTCAATCAATATTAAGAGTGGTGGTCACAGAATTTCTCTTAATCCTACTGAGACTTGGCCCCAGTTATTCATTTCTTTTTTTTTAGATAAGTACTAGTGAGCAGCACACAGCAACAGATCTTGTCGACTTGCTTTGTTTTCTCTGACCGGTTTTGTCTGATCACATAGATTTCGTCGGGAGTTTGAACAAGGTGGATTAAAGGAACTTATTTTATACCTAATCTATAGAGTACAAATCACGTTCCAACTAGGTTGTAAACAGCGAAAAACACCTACAGAAACGAATTACTTGCAGGACATGATTAAAATTCTACGTAATGTGCAAATTTTACCTTTGAGGCTCATGGATTTAACGTGTGAAATCCGTGAAAAAGGGTGTCGGGGAGTCTTTCGATTAGATTTCAAAAAAGGTTATGAGATTTCAAGGTTCGGTGATGTATTTTTCTTGGACAGGGATCGCGTTAGGATTTATATATTTTAACCGAAAAAAAAAACCAACAAAGCCCCGACACCCTTAAAAACACAAACATCTGCTTTGTGTAATGGAGTAATTGTTTAATTCCCAAAGCCAAAATTCGTCGCGAGTTTTTCGCGTTGATGAATGCCACCCATTTGCATTGGACCGAGCTTAAATCATTTTATAGTTGTTTTTGACAGTTAAAACTATTTCCATGTCATTTTTGGTTCGATAGTCTTTAAAATGATGTGTAGGTTTAGGCACTTTTTCAAAATTGCGCGCCCGTGAGACTGGTTTTGCGCGATGCACCCGCGAACCTGTTCCGTAACCTTAAGACGAAATGCGATAGGCAATCGAGGAATTTTAGTTTTAAATCGACAAAAACCTTGTACCAGAAAAACTCAAAGCACAACAGTAATTTTTTTTTGCATTTTCTAAACGCTAAGGATATAAATAGTTGTCTGAAATATCAACAAAAATAATTAACCATGGGAACTCGAGAGAGCAAGTTTCATTGGTTCAGAGATAATGTCATCATTAGTTTTATTACGCAATGCAGTATTCAGTGTCTCATATTTTTGTTTTCGACATTTTGAGTTGCTGAAAATGATTTATTTTGATGACATATTTAAAACAGTCGCACAGAAGTTTGCAACGCAATGTAAATAATCTCGGTGCAAGGTTTTTGTTCAGTTGTTATTTGAATTTGCGTTGACTTCCTTCTCAAGGTATTTTGTTTTGGCGTTTTCTCCTATTCAAGAACTTCTGTGGAAAGAATTCGCCGTGCAGTCATAATGCCATTTGTCAGTCAGGGTTTACAGACAAGGGATATAGATGCTTGTGTGATCCTGGATTTCAAGGCGAACACTGCGAAGGTACTTATATTGTGTAGTTCTGCGTTTCGTGAAGTATCGTTGAAGGTGACGGCTCGTGAAAACGCACTGTGGGACTAACATATTCGTATAGTGTGATCGCCTGGGCGAGGATTGTTCTAAAAAAAGAACTATTGTTAGTGACAGACGTTTCTAGTCATAGTCATAATCATAGTCATAGTCATAGTCATAGTCATAGTCATAGTCATAGTCATAGTCATAGTCATAGTCATAGTCATAGTCATAGTCATAGTCATAGTCATAGTCATAGTCATAGTCATAGTCATAGTCATTGTCATAGTCATAGTGATGTGAAGTATATAAAATAATTCGTATTTGAACTGTGGTTGCCGATGAAAGTGAAGAATGATCATCGCAGTAAATTTTCCAATTTAAGCAATTGGAAAGAAGAAGTCTGAAAAAATCAGGCCTTTAACGGGACTCGAATCAGTGACCTCCGCGAATACAGGTGCGATGCTCTACCAACTGAGCTCTGAAGCCACACATTGGGAGCGAGGTCAATTTATCCAGTTCATATCTCCCGTGAGGAGTGAAATGACGTGAAGTATATATGGAATAAATCATATTTGAACTGTGGTTGTGGATGAAGGTGAAGAATGATCATCTGAGCAAATTTTCCAATTTAAGCAATTGGAAAGAAGAAGCGATGATCCACCCGTCAGAGTGAAGAGTAAGAGTAAGCGGTGGCGGTGGCGGTGGCGGTGCGCGGTGGCGGTGGGCGGTGGACGGTGGCGGTGGCGGTGGCGGGTGGCGGTGACGGTGGCCGGTGGCGCGGTGGCGGTGGCGGTGGCGGTGGCGGTGGCGGGTGTGGGCGGTGGCGGTGGCGGTGCGCGGCGGCGGGCGGCGGCGGCGGCGGTGGCGGCGGCGCGCGGTGGCGGTGGCGGTGGCGGTGGCGGTGGCCGGTGGCGTGGCGGTGGCGGTGGCCGGTGGCCGGTGGCGGTGGCGGTGGCGGTGGCGTTTGAAAACTGATATTTTTGAAGCGAGTGAAAGGAAGCTGGTTTTTAACATGGGCAAGCATCATATTCCAAAGGCGGCTAGTCGTTACTGAGAAAGAAAGATCTTTCACCCTCAGACTCGAAAAGAAGAAGCAATGATCACCCGTAAGAGTAAGAGTAAGAGTAAGCGGTGGCGGCGGCGGTGGCGGTGGCGGTGGCGGCGGCGGTGGCGGTGGCGGCGGCGGCGGCGGTGGCGGTGGCGGTGGCGGTGGCGGTGGCGGTGGCGGTGGCGGTGGCGGTGGCGGTGGCGGTGGCGGTGGCGGTGGCGGTGGCGGTTGAAAACTGATATTTTTGAAGCGAGTGAAAGGAAGCTGGTTTTTAACATGGGCAAGCATCATATTCCAAAGGCGGCTAGTCGTTACTGAGAAAGAAAGATCTTTCACCCTCAGACTTCTGCTTGAGTCGGGGACAGACAAGGTTTAATTAACCATGCCTGCTTGTTCTTCCGTTCACATAAAGTCAATTGTGCTTGTTAGTTGATAGTGTTACCATTCTGGTAAGTTGAAAGTGATTGGTTAGTTTAGCCATGATGGTATTGGCCGAAAGACTCGTGTAATGTTTGTCATCAGTAATTGGTCGGTTTCGATCCATCGATTGTTATTTAAATTAAGCCGATCTGTTTTCTGGTCTGTCGGTTTTGTTTATGTCGTGAGTAAGTCGTTTGTAAGGTATTGTTAATTGCTGACATCTGTGTGAGGCGTTTATACCAGCTCTCCAGAGCTAGTCGTAATTAGTAATTAGTAATTAGTAATTAGGTAACTATTTATTGAGCTCAATTGGCCGAATTCAACCCTAGTCCTGCTCCAGCCTAACCATTTCTCAGATGCTTTTTACAGTTTTTTTTTTTTTTACATTTCAGGTCGCCTTTTTTTTTAACTTTCACCAAATTTCAGAAACGTTCAACGAGATTGCTGTCTTAAACATTATGCTGCCTAGTCTCTAGGCCTCAACATTTCGCCTCGGTCATTTGTTTCTGGTCACGGGGCGTGGTCCGGGGCGAAAAGTTTGGCCTAGAAAAAAAAATCTGAACCGATTTCGTTTCGCGGAAGGAAATTCCCCGAGAATTTTAGGGAGAGGGACTGCTAGAAAGTAGCAATTTAAAGTCCTCGCTTTCGTGTTAATATAACTGGCCAGGTTAAACGGCTCATTTGGATCCAAACGGACATATATTGAGTCAGAAGTATCGCCATTTTCAAACCACAGGCAAATACTGGTTTATACTCAAACCATAAAAGTTTCTATCGCTTGATCAAAGAAAAAAAACTGTACCAAATTTCTTAAGTTTCGGTTTCAAGTGTAAGCTAGAGTAACTTTCTAAGTTAGTTATTTAAACAAAATCTTGACCGCTTAGCCTATGGTAGATAATTAAATTGCGAAACTAAACTTAACCTGGTTTGTAATTTCTATACGTACATCTTTGT
>JAHPZR010004264.1:110000-119762 GCA_019787425.1 Platygyra sinensis
ATTTAATCAAAAAGGTGAGCTTTTTGGGGTCGAATTTTTTTTTAATTTCGGCCTGTGAATGAATAATATCTGCTCACGCTAGTTGTTTCTTATTTATCGACAACAGACAATTGATTAGGTTTTTACACAAACAAAACAAAGCAGCATCTACAGAAATAAACTTTTTGTCACTTATTGAGCCTTGATAAAACGTGAAGCGTACGCTGCTTACAATTTAGGCGAAACTCAAACTTGCAATTATTTTTTTTACTTTTTACTTTTCGGTTGCGAAGACTCTGGTGAAATTCTTGCAAACCTGTGGCAAGAGGAGGAGAAATTTGAAGTCCTGAAAAAGCTGCCATATCCATATATATCCAACTAATTCTTTTGCTGTGTTATGGAAAAGCTGCTAATCTTCTTCCTTATTAAAATTTAGAGTGGAATAATGTGAAGTTCTTGTAAAAGAAAGAGCAGAACACAACGTGATCAGTGATATAAAACGGGAAATACCTAAATTCGACACTGTCTTATTTCACTCAAACTGGAGCAACTTACGACGAAAATACTTAAACAAAATTCCAATAGACATAAACGCGTTGAGCTGTGGGCCAAAAGCATAAAAGATTTTGGGTATTTCGGACGCTATTTCCCCTGCCCGACATCTGCAAAAATGCTCGCAGCATGTCCCCGAGTGTGGGGCAGGCGATGGCGCAATTTGTCCCAAAAAAATAAATTATTGTATAATATCATAGGGACAGCCTCAATACTATAAAAGGGGTGCGCTTACGGTCTCCGTAAAAGATTATGACTCCTGGTGTAAGACAAACCAATGGCCCATATTATTACGATTCCATAAACATCATCTCCTTGCTTTCCGTGCACTAGGTGTACACACAACGCAAATTTAAAAGTAACTTTTGTTTTGGGATCCAATAGGGCGTGATGTTCCATTATATAAATAGAGTGATTTATTTGAAATAACTGCCTTCAGGTGTCAAACCTCTACGTTTTGTTTTGTTTCACAGTTTCCATAAATTGTGCTGACTGCTACAAATCTGGAGAAAGGAAAAGCGGTGTTTATACGATCAACCCAGATGATTCAGAAGTCATTGAGGTGTTCTGTGACCAAACAACAGCCGGAGGGGGGTGGTTAGTGTTCCAGAAGAGACTGGACGGCTCGGTGGATTTCTTCCGTGGCTGGGCCGAGTACGAACGTGGCTTTGGCTCTCTGACTGGTGAATTTTGGCTCGGGCTTGACAAGATACATCGTCTGACTAGCAGTGGAAGTTACAACCTTCGTGTTGATCTGGAAGACTTTGCAGGGAATATCACTTATGCTGAATACGATTTGTTTGAAGTAGCGAGTAAGGCAGAGAAATACAAACTAATCGTGGGAAGTTATGCAGGTTTGATTTCGTTACTTGATATCGATTGACAAATTTTAATATCAGTTAATACGACATTTGTAGAGCTAGACAAAGCGTCAGTCTAGAAAAGTAACACTCACCAGTGAAGTAAAAACAAAGAAAACAAAGATGTCAACATACTTCACCCTTACCCTAACAATTGCTACAAAACAAAGAAAATCTTAGCAGGGTTTTACACCGAGGTAAACTCAGACGTTCCCAATTACGTAATATGCCATACAACAACTTGAAAAAAGTGTGAGAATTTTATAATGGCAATGATGTTTTGTCCTGCGAAGGAACTCATCAGAGGCCTTTCAGCAAGCTTGCTGCAATAGTTTAGCAAGCGTTATATATCTTCGTACATTTATTGGCCAACTTATATGAAACAAACAAGTACACCGAGGAGGCATAATTGTTATTGGAATTCAATGCTTTCTTCGCAAATGTAGCTGTAGCTAATATTTATAGAGAGACAAGTGCCAAGATTCTAAAGTAAAGTATTTATCCTTTTTCGCATACGCATCGCCGTAGATGATTTCCGTTCGATGTCATCATTGGTGACCAAGGCTTTGAGAATAGACGATATGCTATATCTGCTTTAGTTTAGACAGAAACTGGTTATAATTTGTTCATGGAGTATAACGCACTAAACAAGTGCTTAAAGGGACACAGTTAGCTGGTGCACATTCGCATTAGATATCATTTCGTAACTAATTTGTATAATAACAGAGACGTGATTGACATTGTTATTAACCACATATGATAAAAGTAACATCATAGGATGACATCATGGTCTGTGGATTAAAACAGTACTCTGGCAGCAACATCAGCCGGAAGCAGCATGACATGAGATTAATCTTCAAGCTGGGCACGCTTCAACCAAACGGACTGAACATTAACTTTAATTTCTTGTGACCTGCGGGTCTAGCGCGTATTACACTTACGCGCGCTAAAACAGTGGTTTTCTTATTTGTTTCATATAAGCGCGCGCTTTCCGTGCGTGCGTACGCATACAAATTTTTGTATGGCGTGCCTAAGTCCACCTATTGAAGAAGGCCCAAGCCCGAAACGTTTGGTTTATTTGAACAAATTATTACTTTTCACAGCATCTTAGCCTTATATACGTTTTTTTTACAGTATCACACGCGCATGAGCTTTTTGCTCAATCCTACTGAATTGGAGCAAAAAGATACTCAAAAACAGGTTTTTCAATTAAAGATCTAAAATCAAGCAAACGCTGCGAAGATTGAGGCGGAATTCTAGATGCATGTTGATTTCAGTGTTGAAGAAAACCACAAACAAAATTGTACACTGAATATGTTTATTCTGTTACACGTCCTTCCGCCGGTTCGGTACAGCTGAAAATTACAAAATACAAAAGCTCGTGACTCGAACCCGATCCAAATATAAAGTTACAAAGGAAAACAATACAAATCCGCGACGACTTACATAATTTTTGGGCATCTCCAGGCCTAATCAACACGTCAACATCGATAAAGTAAAAGGCGACGGAACAAGCAAACTTTTCGCCCACGCACATAACACACTGCACATCAAACTGCCGAAAGCACATGGTCGCAAAATCATGTGACCCGCACAAGGGGGGTACAGAGGGGCACGGTAAGGCAAACTGTCCCCAACATCCCGGCCCCTTAAACGCGAAAAGGTAAGCACCGAGCGTTTACCGAGAATTCCACAGTTCAGTGTTTTAACGATTGGCAGTCCAGTTTTCTAGTAACTATTCCTGCTTAAGACAAGTCCGGTATATAGTGTATCGCACAACTCATACAAGTTCACATCTCGCCACCTGAAAACTCCAAAAGGCACAACTTTGTTACAGGCCTGGTCAGGGTCGACCAGCTGGTCTTCACTTGGGCCACTCTGACTAATCCGTCCTTTCCGGGGAAAGTCTGAATGATTCGTCCCATAGGCCAATTCTTCCGGGGGGTGTTCTCATCCTTGATCAGGACCACATCTCCATTCTGCAAATTTCTCTTTGGCCGCAACCACTTTTGACGCAACTGCACAGTGGGTAAATACTCACGAACCCAGCGCTTCCAAAACTGGTCAGAGAGGAACTGAACATGTCTCCAGCGCCTTCCATAGATATCACTCTGGTCAAACCGGCCGGGGAGCAGATGAGGTCCTCCAAGAAGAAGTAGTAAATGATTTGGTGTCAGGGGAGTTTCATCATTCGCGTCATCAGATAAAACTGTCAACGGTCTTCCATTTACGATCGACTCCACCTCGCAGAATAGGGTAGACAAGCGTTCATCATCTACGATCTGTTCCCTGAGGATGACATTCAGCACCTTTCTAACCGTTCTGATCTGTCTTTCCCATATCCCGCCCATATGGGAGGCTGCTGGGGGATTAAACTCCCACTTGATCTTTTTCTGCAGAAAATGAGCTTTCGCCTTGCTATCATCTTTCCAGCTCCGCATTGCCTGGCGCAATTCCTTTTCTCCTCCAACGAAATTAGTGCCATTGTCCGATCTAACTTTCCTTGGTACGCCTCTCCTGGCACAAAATCTCACAAAGGCATTGATGAATGAATCAGCTCCAAGACTGTCAAGCTTTTCTATGTGTATAGCTCGCATAGTAAGGCAGGTGAATAAGCAGCCGTAACGTTTTAGTTGGCTCCGGCCCCTCTTCACCACAAAAGGGCCGAAACAGTCCACACCAACATAGGAAAATGGGGGGTTGTCTGGCGTTACTCTTTCGGCAGGTAGATCTGCCATCTGCTGAACGTCTGGCTTTCCTTTGAGCCTCTTACACAGTACGCACTCCTTTAGAACCCGCTTCACCAGTGGTCTAGCGCCTACGATCCAAAACTTCTGCCTGATGAGGGAGAGTACGTACTCCTTTCCAGAATGCCCGCTCTGAAACTCATGAGCTCGTCTTGCAACAAGCCTTGACACGTGATGGTTCTTTGGCAAAATAATGGGATGCTGAGCTTTCTCGGACAGGGGTGAATTTTTCAGACGGCCTCCTACTCGGAGTATCCTTTCTTCATCCAGAAACGGTTCCAGAATATAGATCGGGCTCTTCTTCACAACAGGCTTTCTCGATTTAAGAGCCTCTACTTCTCCTTTGAAGTGTTTGTGCTGAACAGACTTAACGATAGCTGTTTCTGCAGCTTGCAGCTCTAGTGGGTCTAGAGGGTCAGCGATTACTGAAGGTGGCCTTTCCTTACTTCTTGTCTTCGCTCTCAGCCAATTCCTGCAGCGAAGCAGCCAAGCCACACTCCTTTTCAGACGATGCCAGCAAGAGTAACTCTCTATACAACGGACCATGGGGTCTTCTGATTCTTGTTCTTTATCCGCTCTGGGCATGCCGTGTTTCCCCCTATCCTCAGCGTCATGCTGCAAATTTGAAACGCAACACTTGACTTGATTCTTCACTTCCTCGCCTTCACAAGCAATTTCTGGCACAGCTGGGTTGGTGGGCCAGGCAGTCTCCTCTTCCCAAAGGAATTCTGGACCTCGCTTCCAACGATCACTGGAAATCATGTCAAACCCGTTCAAACCTCTGGAGACATCATCAGCGGGGTTTTCCTTGGTGCCAACCTTCCTCCACTGACTTGGCCTTGACCCATCATGAATGACAGACAACCGGTTCGCCACAAAGGTTTGGAACCTCTTACTGCAACTGTAGATGTACTGAAGAACAATCATACTGTCTGTCCAGAATACGGAGTCTTGAATCTCCAAAGAGAGTTCACGGGACAGCATTCGATCCATTCTCACGGCGATAACGGCAGCAGACAGTTCAAGTCTTGGTGTGGTCATCTGCCTAATCGGGGCCAATCTGGACTTCCCCAACAACAGGGAGCAGTGAATTTTTCCCTCTGCATTCACTGTGCGGAGATAGGAAACAGAACCGTAGGCTGACATAGAAGCATCACAGAAATGATGCAGTTCACATTTTACCGGCTTTCCGAAACCAGCAGGCACCAAACAACGCTCAACCTCGAACTGCTTTAATAGTGGGAGCTCCTCCAACCACTTACTCCACCGCAACTGATTCTCTGGGCTCAATGGATCATCCCATCCCTTGCCGGATTTACACTCGTCTTGGAAGATCACCTTGGCACGAAGAACAAACGGGCACACCAATCCCAACGGGTCGTAAACAGAACTAACTATACTCAGAAGCCCTCGCCGGGTGAACTCTCTCTGCTTACTCCTGATCTGAATGCCAAAATGATCAGTGTCAGAGCTCCAGTGAATCCCTAAGGCCCTCTCAACAGGTAGAGAACTGCGGTCAAGATCGAGGTTCCTGACTCCTTTCGCTCTCTCTTCTACAGGGATAGCCTCCAGTACTCTTCGGTCATTACTGATCCATTTTGTCAGACGAAAGCCCACAAGGGCAAGCAACTTGCATAAGCTATGTACGATGTTGATGGCCTCCTCAGTAGTACCAACAGACTTAAGGCAATCATCAGCATAAAAATTCTTCAGCACAGCTTGGATCGTCTCTTCAGGGAAATCCTTTCTGTGATCATTTGCCACACGCCTTAGGGCAAAACTAGCACAACTCGGACTCCACACTCCTCCAAACAGATGCACACACATCCTGTAGACTTCTACCTCTCCACCAATCTCACCATTCTTCCACCACAGAAAACGCAAGGCATCGCGGTGCTTGGGAGACACTCGGACCTGATGAAACATCCCTTCGATGTCTCCCATTACAGCCACTTGCTCTTCCCTGAAGCGTAGTAAGACCCCTACGAGATTGTTTGTAAAGTCAGGGCCTTGCAAAACTTCTTTGTTCAGCGATGTGCCACCAAAGGCCACTGCACAGTCAAATACAATTCGTAACTTCTCGGGTTTGTTTTCATTGACAACATTGTGGTGAGGAAGGTACCAAGTCTGTCCAGGTGTTGCACCTATCTCCTCGTCAAGCACTTTCTCTGCATAACCCTTATCAAGAAGCTCTTGAATTCCGCCCTTGTACTTGGCGTGCAATTCGGGGTCTTTCCGGAACCGATGGGCCAACGACTGAAGCCTCTTCTCAGCAACACTTCGATTATCAGGCAAATTAGGGAGCTTGGACTTGAAGGGGATATCTAACTGATAATGTCCCTCAACTACCTCCACCGACCGTTCCCATATATCAACAGCTCTTTTATCATCGACAGAAAACTCAGGCAGACTGTTTGCTAAGGCTTCACTTGTTTCAATCTTCCAAAACTGCTCCACTTGTGCATCCAGACTCTCATCGGCACGGGCAAGATTGGAAAGGGCGGACTCTTCAATGAGGTGTTCAGAATCCAAGGGACCATTAAGGGACCACCCCAAGCGAGTCCTGGTGGCATAAGGTTGTCCTTCTTCCCCCTTTCGCAGCTCTAGGGGCCAAAGAGCTTCAGGAACGTCTTGGCCAATCAAAATAGAAACGCCTGACTTGTCAACTCGAGGGAGGCGAAGATCTTTGAGATGAGGCCACTTAATGGCGTCGCTAGCTGAGGCTATACAACTCTCCAAGGTAGGTAGATTGGGCAGGGCGTACACCTTTGGCAGCTGGATAACACTGGTTTTACCCATTCCACTCTTAGCTGCTACTACTTCTAAAGCCACCACTTCCACATCAGCGTTTTCTCTACTGTTGACAGTAGTTAGGGAAAGATTCGCCCGCTGGCCTTTCACCCCAAGTTTCTCAATCAAGGCCTCGGAGCAAAAGGTCTTGGTACTTCCTGAATCGAGCAAGGCCTGTGTGTAGTGATAAACCGTTTGACCCTTGGCTCTCACTTTCACGGGAACTATGGGCAGTGCTAACTTGATCTCCCCATGTTTTGGTGAGCTGCATGCATGGGTGTGGCTTTCAATTTGTTGACTACTGGATCCAGGATTGGGCACTGCCTGCTGTTCGTCAGGGTTCTCCTTTCCAGGTCGCTCAAAGGATCGGTGCAACAATTTAGAGTGCTTCACCGTACATCCCTCTACGCCACATATAATGCCCGCTTTGCACTGCCTCACAACGTGTCTACCATCAAAACAACAGAAGCACAGTTTCTTGCTACAAACAAAACTTAGCCTTTCTCCAGGCGACATAGCTTTGAACCGGGAACAAACACTCAAGACATGATCCCCTTTACACAGACGACAAACACGTGGTGTAGTCCTAGTGTTCTTAAACTTAGCATCATTGAAGTTGCCCCGACTTTCCAGGTTTTGCTGGTCCTCATGGCCTTGCACTCCAAAACTAGATCCTGTGCTGCTTCTTCCTGACCGTCGCAGGTCTCTTCTACTGGAGTCCTTAGACTTGCTTTCCGAGACTCCGAATACAGGATCAGTGGCCTCTCGAGCAGCTTCCGAGACAAACTGCGTCAACTTGGCAATCGAAGGGTATCTGCCTGTTGTTTCCAAGGTCTTAACAACTGATTTCCTCCATCGGCCCTGCAGCGACTGTGGCAGTCTTTCAACAATTTTGACCATACTCCTCCGAGTGTCAATTTCCTCAAGTTTGTTCATGGCCTCTAGAGTCTCCTTACAACTTCTAAGATCATCCGCCAGTTCCTGAAGGCAGTGCCCTTCACCATGTCTTACAACAGGTCCCTCTGTGACTTTCTTAACCCACATTTCAGATATCTTATAGTCATCTCCGAACCTCTCTTTCAGCAGTGCTCTTGCTTTCGCATATCCCGCTGAAGGACTCATAACAGCACAGCACTTGATGACTTTGAGGGCTTCTCCTTTACAATACTGAAAAAGCCTGTTCAACTTTGCGCTATCGTCTATAGCCGCACTTCCAATGCTATTATCGAAACTTCGCATGAACATCCAGAACTCTAATGGGTCCCCATTGAAAGTCATAAGCTCAGCCTTCGGCAACTGCATAATGTTAATCATCTGAAGGAGGCGTGGCTCATCACAGACTGGAGAATTTGGACCAACATGCTGTTTCTGGCCTTGTGCAGGGGGCTCCCGACCATTCCCTTCAACACTAGCATTTTTAACTTGCTCACCAGTCATCTGTTTCTTTACTTCAACACTGGCTCGTTGAGCTTGTGTACCAGACACTGAGTTCTTCAAATCACCTGACATACATGTTGGCCACTCTGCTGCGTTTGGGTTTAAAGGCGACTTCTCCACTGAACTTATTATAGCACTGAGACGATCACTCAATCCATCTCTCTCCTCAAACATCTGATAAACTCTCTCCTCAGCTTCAACCTCCGAAATCTTAGCCCTTAAGTTCAACTGTTCTTGATCATATTGCAATTGTAACTGTTTTTGTTTGAGCTCCAGACCGTCTTTCAGGACCTGTGCACGCGCCATCAACGCCGCTTTTCTAGCCGCGGCCTTCAACCGCGCACTGGACGCGGTTGTCGAAGACGACTTCTTTGTACTCCGAGTTGTCTGACTTATACTATCGTCTGGGTTAAGATCGTCTTCCAACCGACCACTAGAGAGATTTAACGCACATGACACACTCACGCGGTGTTCTGCTAATTTCAGCACTTCACTACAATTGTTTTCAGCTTCGACATAATACAATTCGGCACTGGGAACCTCTTCTGGCATACCAGCCTTTTCCAACAACTGAATTAGTTTAACATTAAAGTCATATAAATCTTTAAGAGCTGTTCTCACCTGCTCCAGCCTTTTTTGGACGCGATCAACACTCGCTCCATTGTCCAACAAAGATTTTAACTCATCTCGTTTCCTCGTCACATTTGACGCGTAGCCGCCACGTTGCTTTCTCAAAACCGCCATTTTCTCAAATTGACAGCATATACATCCAAAGTTACATTGTTCCTTCGAGGCCGACCACTGACACAAAGATTCTCCTCAGACAGGCTCCTTCGTTCGCCAATTCCACGGTACATTTCGCTGGCAGAACTCAAACCAAGCACGACAAACAGCCAGACCACAAACGTCGATGGCAGGCTCGGTTTTCAAACTCCAAACACACAAAATGTAATCCGATCCAGCACACAAGACTACGAACTTCAGTCAGCGAGCTTTGCACGACAGCAATCGAGGACTTCAATCCAGAGTTTCCACAAATTATCTGTACGTTCGATGTTGAAGAAAACCACAAACAAAATTGTACACTGAAGATGTTTATTCTGTTACACGTCCTTCCGCCGGTTCGGTACAGCTGAAAATTACAAAATACAAAAGCTCGTGACTCGAACCCGATCCAAATATAAAGTTACAAAGGAAAACAATACAAATCAGCGACGACTTACATAATTTTTGGGCATCTCCAGGCCTAATCAACACGTCAACATCGATAAAGTAAAAGGCGACGGAACAAGCAAACTTTTCGCCCACACACATAACACACTGCACATCAAACTGCCGAAAGCACATGGTCGCAAAATCACGTGACCCGCACAAGGGGGGTACAGAGGGGCACGGTA
>JAHPZR010004265.1:0-2500 GCA_019787425.1 Platygyra sinensis
TTGCAGCGTGTAACGCAGCTTTTTGTACATGCAAAGCATGAGTTTACAAGTCTGAAAATTTGAAACTCCCGTGCTGCATAGTGAGTAAATTAAAAGCTTTATGCTTTGCATATTAATTTAGGCGCGTGCACAGGCATTGTTGCATTTTTAAACTAGTGAGTCCCTGACGTCATCTTATCCTCGATCCAGCTCTTCCAGGATTTTAAAGTTAGCAACGGCGGACCATTAATTCGGAAAATTTCAGTCACGAAAATAAGCAGGTGTCTTTTTAAAATGAAGGCTTAAAACTTCGGTCACTTTTTAGTGGTGCAGTTACATAGTTTTGAAATAAAAAGAAGAAGTAGAGTTGATTTTTGGTCACAGTAGCACTTTAACGTCCAGGGGCCCGTTTCTCGAAGCTCCCGGTAATTATTTGATCCCCCAATTTGATCCGCCCCAGTAACTTAACGGGCCCGGGGCCTGTTTCTCGAAAGCCCCGGTAACTTAACAGGTCCGATATTATATTTTGAAATCAAATTCCCGAGAAAAGTAGGAACTGTTCTGACCTCTAATGAAGTCCATTTTGTTTCTTTAGCTAATAACTCTACTGCGCCATTTTCAAAACGTTTGAAACTTTCGGGTTTGTGGGAAGCCGGATCCGATCTAAAATAACAGGGCGCGGTCAATAAACACTACCTCCGTACCAGTATAACGGGCCCCATAGCAATCGTACCCCTATATTATCTTGAGATGACGAGCCCGACTCGTCATCGTCAAACCGGGCTTGATTAAGAACGGGCCCGGTCGATATGATTTACACCGGGCCCGTTAGGGATACCATTACCGAGTTTCATTTACCGCGGGCCCGATCTTGATACCATTTGGCCAGTTAGCAATTGATTTACCGCGGACCCGATCAAGATACCACTGAGCCCGGAGAAATACTTTGCCCGGCATGTACTTTTCCAAACTCGAGCCCGGTATTAGGTCCGATTTAAATTTTCGGGAGGGGGTTGGTGGAGGGGGGGGGGGGGGGGGGAAACAGAAAAACCGGGCAGATGACTCTTTAAAAAGGGATAGGAATTGGATAATTCTTTTCCTCACTTTCATCACTTGGTAATCCTTTAATGTAAATTGTTGTGGGGAGATTCTTCTTTGGTAAGATAATCAAATTTATGAGTACTCCGACTTTTTTAATTTCCAGCGCGCTTGTTATAATTTTCCCAAAAATTTGCGAACGAGTAACAACTCTTTTGCAACTTGCATTTTTTTTTTCAGTCGTCCCGGTTTAGGAAGAGCTACATGTAGATGTAAAATCAAATTTTCCTGTGAAATCACGCTGTGGGAGTGTCAAAATTTAAGTGCAAAAACGTGAAAAGGTCTATGAATGTAATCTCGTTACGAGTGGTTTTGAATTGTACCGGTTTTGGCACTTTTACTGTCGTAGTTGTCGCGATCATGTGCTTTTGGAATAATATTTTAAGTCTCTTCACTGGTGGGAAATATTTGCATGTACAAGTCTAAGTTGACGTTGTTAGGAACATGTGCTGTTGGAACAATATTCTAAGTCTCTTCACCAGTGGCACTGAAATATATGTATGTTTTTCAGATGTCCTTGAGATGACCAATGTGGGGAAAGGCCAAAGAGAAAAGTTATTCTTGGAAGGAAGGCAAAAATTGATGTTGGATACCACTAGCATTTCTTTTGTACTTGAAGGCGAGAGTTTTGAGTTCTCGTCTTTATGGTACAACTTGCATGCACGCATGCGCGTTTGGTATTATATTTTTAGAATAAAAAAATTTCCAAGTCTTTTGGCGGGAACCCTTTGTGCCTTGAAAATGACCAGTTTGAACAAGTGGCCAAAGAAAAATTGTGAACCTTAAATTTTGCCCATCTGCGTACTTTCTTTTGTATTTGCTGTGTTATTGAAATGTCCCTTGCCTGTTTTCAGTGGATATCTGTATATTTCCATCTATCTGTTGGCCACTTTCTTGTGTTAAAAGTTGCCTAAAATCCGTGACACAGTTCCTTAATGGACCGTTTCGGAAATACATGTAAAACTTAATAATTCATTTTATGTAAAGGAGGAACGGCTTGACCATACAGGGTAGAACACACACTAGAGCTCGTTAGACGAAGGTCATGACAGCCAAGAAATAAGTTGTCTTTCTGGCACCTGTATTTTCTCAAGGCTGGCGGATATAAACGCTATACCCGCTTCCTGTCTAATTTTACTGGGGCTGATGGTATACTTATGACTTGTTACTCATCTCTTGTCTTGAAGGAGAAGGTCACTACAAAAAGATTACTTTTCTGTCTTCGCTTATAGGGAGAAAGTATTCAGCCTTTTCACTCAAAGAAGTTTCAGCCTTTAAAGTGCCCGCTATCCAGAAGAAATTCGTCTCGAAAGGGAGACAGGAGGTGGTCTCCATGTACTTCACTGGCGTATTTAAACAAATCATGAAACAAGCGTGGACAAAGATGTCAATCAATAAATGAACTCAACCCTGAAAACCAGTT
>JAHPZR010004265.1:7500-15702 GCA_019787425.1 Platygyra sinensis
CTTGCAAAGTGTTAAAAACTGCTTAGAGCCGAGTGATACTTTTAGAAATTAAAACATTTACACTCTTTAACAACACCTTTTTGTGCATATGAGGCAATCTTTTTGGCACAATGGTCAAATTCTCCAAGAAAGTAATTACTTTCAATATATTTTGACAAGTCAAAAACGAGACATGACCGCACTAAAATTGGTTTGGCCAGTCAACACGATCGGCCACCGTTCAAAAATTATTTGGGCCCTGGTGTACACACGCATGGATATATTTTTCAGACCAAAAATTAAACATTTTCATACCTGGGATGGCCAAGTGTTCTCACTGAACTCTTCATTGCAAACTTAACGGAAAGTAATATCCTCATTATGGTGATAGGAACTGAAATAAAATACATGCACAGGTAAATAAAAAACATGAAATAATTTAGAAACAATTGAAGGTTATTTATGGATCTTTATAGTGGTGCAAACAACGTGCCTCGCAAAATATATTTCTCATGCCAGTAGAGACTCTAATAGTTCAGATTTTTGTTGTAATTTATTTCTTATCTTAATTATGTACCAGTCAAATCGAAGCTTAAACATCCCCCCCGGGCATTTGGATTTTTGGAAAATTGTTGTTTAAATTCCCACCTCCTGAGGCTGAAAAGCTATGCCCCATCATAGGTCCATTCCAGGTGATCAAATGCGGCCAAAGCTTCGATTTGAGTGCTAAATTATTTTGTATACAAATTCAACCATGTAGTCAGTACATGTAACTGTTTTCAATATCATATTGTTTTTAGATGGGATACTGAAAAAAAAGTAACTTACTCGAAGAAAGGATATTAGGAAAAAAAAATGAAAAAAAACCTGACATCGACGATAAAGCTATTTTTAGTTATGTAGGTTATTGAAGGCAATAGAAAAATATAATATCAACTGAATAAAAGCTCAAGTAGTTTGAAGGAAAAGGCCAGTGAACCATAGTAAGACAGGGAAAGTTAGCTTGTTCATACATTCAAGTCAGAAAATAAGTATCTGAATTTTGATTCTAGCACTGACAGTACAGTCTGTTATCTCAGTTGTTTTGCATATGAATTTCTTTTTCACACACCTGGCTTTTAGCCAGAATTTAAAAATCATGGCTGTCCAAAATGTGATATAGGTCCTGTTCAAATAAGCATCATCAATAATTTTGACCACAACAAACACTTTTCATACCGGAAAACTTACAAAATGGACACATATTTTACCACCGTCTATTTCTTAAATAATCAAATTTAAGCTTAAGCTTGTGTCGATTTCAATAAAGGTTAAACAGTGATCACCTCATAATTTCTGGATGATTTGAAGTGATTTGAAACACGCGCCAATTTTGTTAATTAGTTTTCGAGGACGTTGAACTCTTTATAAAGCAATCGGCATCATGCTTCACCTGGGAATAAATTATATATAATGGTAAATTGAGAGTTATCCCTACAGAGGAAGAATGAGCTATCAAAGGACAGAACAGGCCAGAAAAGCTGGAAAAATGGAACTTCTTCACAACATGGCGGAACTGTATTTGCAAAGCAAGCTGGGAAGTTTTCTGCTACTCGCGAGTTACTCACGTATCGCCCACGTGAGTCTCGAGAATATTGTAGGTCGAGAATGAAATAATTTTTTGAAAATAAAATACAGCAAATTTCCAATAATTAGCGATCCCAGGAAATTACTTGAGGTCAACAAATCTCCATGTTTCAACGCAAACATTTTGCAAGCACATTCAGTCCTTCTCCTCCCCCCATCCCCTCCCATGTCATATTACTGTGTTCTCTTTCCTGAGCCCACGTTCATCAAGTACATGACTTACAAAACGATCCAAGATGGCGGAGGCTGTCCCTGATGATGATGTTACATTACCGAGAGGTTTGTGGTGGATTTCTGAGATCCTTAATGGTTTATTTTTGTTTAACGTCTTTTTAGATTAAGGAGTCTCTTTTTTATTTATTTTACCTTGTTTTGTCGGCTGAAATACAACATAATATATTCATCTGAAGCTGAAGTGTGTAGATTTCCAAGCTTGTTTAAATTCACTTTCGTTTTGTAGTCTGTTATATCTTTTGGCAAGCATAATTTAAAATTTAGTCGATCTGAAATTTTCGTAGGTTAATATACGGTCAGATCGTTCCATTGTCAGAACTTTCCAAGTCATATCGTTCCACAAAAAAGTCAGATCGTTTCACGTCAAAATAGCTGGACAACAGATATGCAAGCTTAAAAAAGTTAATATCTCGCAACACAAGTGTAATTTGAATGTAAGTTCTGAGAACGGTTCACTTGATTTAACAGAACGATAAACTGTTTACGGGATCAGTAGAGTACATTTTTGTAAATGTGTGGTTCCAGAAAATATCCATACCCCCCCCCACGGAGGGTCACGGAATTTCCTAGGGGTAGGGGGGTCTAAAAGAGACAAATTTCCGAAGGGGAGGGGGGTACATAAAGAGTTTTTCTTTCCAGAGGGTTTGAAATGCGATCGAATAAACACTTACGTATTTTTCCAATTGATTCAGGTAACCAAGAAAAACGAAAAGTTCTATCCGTAGAAATAGACGTAGGATTCCTTGTCATATATTTCCTATTATTATTCCAGCGCCAGACGACACATACACCACTGAGGCACACCTCTGAGCAGCACGTTCAACGTCGAGTAAAACAAAATGGCCGACTAGAAAAATATTGTTCCCAGTCCCCTAAGATTGGCCGTATTGAGCGAACGTGCGGAAATGAGTAACCGTGAACGGCCACGAGATACAGCGAAGATTTCATTTGGTTGTTTAGTTACCGGATTGAACTTCAAAAGTATGTTTTACAAATGAAATGTGTGACAAGTTAAAAAATTCTAAGGCGTGAAATTTACTATCAAAGCGTATAACTTTATCGAAGTATTCCTGGTGAAAGGCAAATGTAAGCGATATTTGACAAACAGCTGTTTTAAAAAACTGTTGCGTGACGACTTATGATTCCCGCTGATAAGCGAAGTCACTTCAAGGCTTCACACACGAAAAATAATATTTATAAACAGTACTGTTCACACATAATACAAGATAAAAATTACACCTGCAACATACAGAAATATCGTGGAGATTAGCATTGAGTTATTTTCCCGAGTTCCACTTTGACAGCAAAAATAACAATGATGTAATAACATAGCTTGCACGTACAAAGTAATTCGATATCTTGTTTCGACTGTGCATAAATTAAAAAACTTCGACAAAGTTACAAAACGTGAACATTACCGTCAACTTTCAGTTCTTTCTTGGATATTTTTCGAGTGGAAACTTCTTTCAATTTGAGCAAACGAAAGCTGAGCTGCCACGACTGTAGAGTGTAAATAAGCTCAGTTGTTTATAGTTTGAACATTTCAAAAGAGAGAAAGCGAGATAAGCGCGTCTAGAATTTTCCACGGTCGTTGTTAGGAAAATTAATTCTCACAGCCTCATCCAGCAGTTTTGTTCCTTACCTAGTGAATATCTCCTTAAATAATGTTCCATGAAATAGCAAGTGTGGTGTGGCCAAATCGCTTATGTGAAAAATATGCCGCTTTACGTCGTCATCTGAAGTGTAACTATAATTGGCCGCAACTAAATTTCATTTTGGCTCTAAGTAGATCAAAATAAAGTAATGAAGTCTCTTTATTTGTGAATTTGGAATTTCCTGGGGGTAGGGGGGACCAAGTGGAAAAATCTTGGAAATTCCAGGGGGTGGGGGGGAATAACGTGAAGCCCTCCGGAACGGAAAATCCGGGGGGGTGGGGCCTCAAACTGAAAAAAACCCTCCGACAGACTTGTTTTGACATGAAATGCATCGTTCCGTAATTGTCTTGGTGAATTTGCGCTTCGTTCTCCAGAAATAACGTATGCAAAAAAACTCAGTTTTCTTTTGGAGACCTTTTGTTCAACGAGAAACAAAAGAAACCTTTTGTTTCACTTAGTTTTATTATTCGTATAATTACGCAAATCAGTTAACTGCTGCTTAGTGCTGCTCCGTTAGTGCAAGCGATTAAGGCGCGCTACAGAGCGGGTCTGGATTTGTTTTGTTGTGACGCGGGTTCGATACAAGGTCTGGCGCTTTTTTTTTTTTTTTTTTTTTTTTTTCTGTTTCTCTAGCTATTTCACAAACCAAAACATCAATTTAAAAATTTTAACTTGCTGTCGAAGCTGCCAACAGTAAGCGTTTAAGTTCGGGTCGCGTCGAAATATGCCTTCGAAAGATTTGCTCATAAAGATGCCGCTTCACGCAAAACTGAGTTTTTTGCATACGTTATTTCTAGAGAACGAAGCGAATAACTACCAAAGCAATTACAGAACGATGCGTTTCATGTCAAAACAAGTCGGTCTGTGAAAAATTAGCGCGATCCTGAAAAAAAATGAAAATCGGCCAAAAAGCGATATACGCCCTTTTTGCCCGAAGGCCTTCAATTATGACATACTGTTAATAATTAGTGTAGTTAGATTTATTAGACATGTAAAGCGCTTTTGATCTTCTATTGTAAAAAGCGTTATAGAAATATTAAATATTATTAATTATTATTAAGCAGTACTTTCATGTGGTACTGTTTATTATGCTGTACAAAGTGGTTCTAAGTTTTAAGTCTGTGGATGAAACCCTAGTGTGACCATTCAAATGAAAGCTATCGAGCAAGCAGTACTTTCATGTGGTACTGTTTGGCATACTGTACAAAGTGGTTCTAAGTTTAAACTGTGGATGAAACCCCAGTGTGACCATTCAAATGAAAGCTATTGAGCAGTACCGGTACTTTCATTTGGTACTGTTTGGCATGCTGTAAAAGGTGGTTCTATGTCTGTAGAGTTCAATGAAACCTTAGTGTGTGACCACTCAAATGATAGCTATTGATTAGTTCTTTCATGTGGTACTGTTGCAATTGTGCCATACGACTTACTCTGCTTTTCTTGGCAATGTATATTTTGCTATACAGTGTAGTGTTAAATTTGTCGATGAAAGTCAAGCGTGAGCCCTTTAAACCTTAAAGCACAACTGCTGAGCAGCACTTTCATTTTCAGGTTTTTTACTTCCCAAGTTCTAAGTAGTAAAATGGTTAAGCCTTCTTTCATGACAAATGTTTCTCTTCTTACAGATTTCCTGACATTTCATATGAGTGGTTATGCTACAGCACTGTAGAAGAAATACAGACGTTGATTGACCGCTTGTCACATCAAGGCATACGTGAGAGTGCACTGAAGAAATCTCTTAAAGAAAAACTGACAGATATTACTGATGGCATTAATAGAAGGTTTGTACAGCTCAAGATCAAGAAAACAAACTGCAATCTTTTCTCACACATTGTTTTCTCAGCTTGAGAGATTTCTAATATTTAACCTGAAACATTCACAATGACAACTTCGTTTTGTGAATAATCTTCCATAACCTAAGTCTTAAATATTGTTCAACAGAAACGCGTCCAGAAAACCTAGAAAGCTTGAAAACTGGTGAAGAGGGAGTTTTTAGCTCTATAAAAAAGGTTTGTAAATATTTTTATTACACGACTAAGTTAGTTCAGAGGGCCAATAGCTAAAATCAGCCAATCAGATTGCTCCGTTGCCGGTCCAATATTCTCTAAGTATTGGACCGGGCACTGTCCTGAATGATCCCGCACGAAGATTTCTCGTGGTTTATTTCTTTTCTTTTTTTGAAAAGTATTTACTCCACATAAAATGTTATTTTTGTTTTCTTCCAACTTTGTTTTTCTTCTTTTTGGAAACGTCAGACGTGAGTAAACGTTCAGTTTGCCATAAATAAAAATTGCGCGCTTGAAGTTTATGGTGTCTTTGAAGTATATCATTTGGGTTTTTCTTCAGTCATGTAATAAATCTCTTATTAACCAAGCTTGCTCAGGAACGTACTGGGAGAATATCGGCCCTTGGTCTTTTTTGTACAGACTTCGCCGCGCTCGGTCCATACTGTCAAGACTTCGGGCCGATATTCTCCCAGTACGGCCCTCGCGCTTGGTTAATAAGATGTATGTCTTGTAAACAACTGTGGGTAGAAAGCTAATAGCAATCTGTTATTGATATTTCTGTGCGAGCATTTTCATACTGCCTTTGTTTATGTACGGTGTCTCTAATATGTTTTTCTTGTCAATCTTGTTGTCACTTTAACAGGAATTGAAGAACACTGCTGAAAGACTTGTTTGTGGAAACTTAGCTGTGATTCATGAAGGCGTTGAAGAGTATCAACATACTGTAGACCAAGCTTCAACTATCAGTGATTTGGTAAGCCTTAACATAAAATACCTTTACTGTTTTTTTTCCTGTGCACCTGGTAGAACAGTGTTGAACTTCAGTGTATCGATAAAACGCTATCCAGGGGCTATTAGACAACATGTAATAGTGCTAAGTTAGGTGAGAAAACACGCAACTTCTGGTATAAAGCACAAAAATATAACATGCAACAGTGCCGACCATATATATAAACAATGATTTTATTTTACACATTCAGGAAAAATATTCCTTTGAAGCTCGCATTTAACAAAGATATTCCAAACTTATAACTTAATATAACTATTTATGAGACCAAGAGTTGTCTGTTTTTTTAATCAGGCATTACAGCTTGAGAAGCTACTGCCTGCAGTACTGCCTCAGTTCCATCAAGGTTTGTTTAGCAAAGACACGAAAGGTTCCGAAGAAGCTAAACAACGTTGGTTGGATGCAGTGAAACAAGCCACAACAGTGTCTAGACTTCATCTGCTGCTTGAAATTTTGGATTCTACCATAATCTGGGATTTGTCTGCAGAAAATGCGGTATGTATGTTAGAGCAACTGGATATTGAATTATTTGACAGATAGAGTTTATATCCATCCCTAGGCCCAGTGTATTAGATTTGGAATTGTACTGTTATTAATTCCATTTGGCTTGTGTTATGTTACAACGCTGCAAGATTTGTCGCCACAATGGAATTGGCACCACACTGATATTGTGTGATGACTGTAATGTAGGTTATCATCTTCAGTGTCTACGTCCATCATTATCTGAAGTGCCTGAGGGTCACTGGAGTTGTCTTGCCTGTAAGGTAATGAACCTCAGTAAGACATTACCGACTGAGACAGGTACCTGTGTACATCACAGTGGGTGGGTACCCTGTGAACGCCTTGTTCAACAGCGGCAACTGCATAAACACTTTCTTAGGCCTGTGTAATAAGCGTAACTATTGGTAACTGAAGCGGGTGGAGTACAATTCAGGCAGTAATCAAGCTAGCCTCCCCGCAGACATTCTTAGGCTTGTCATGCGTTCCTCTCCACGAACGCCCCGCGCCGTGACCAGCTTAAGAACGTCTGCGTGGGAGGTTATAATCGAGCCAGTAATCCCAAAATTGAAGGTCATGGACACAGCTAAGGGGATTGACGTGCGTGACGTGATTGAAAACCTATTTGACGTGTGTGACGTGATTGACGCCCACGTGATTGTGCACCGATTACGTGACAAACAGGCATGCGAAGGTATCCAATTAAAAGAAGTAGAAAATGAATACCCTTAATCGGACGCCCACGTGATTGTGCACCGATTACGTGACAAACAGGCACGCGGAGAACCAATCACGGTGGAGAATTTTGTTAGAGATACGATTAAACTGCAAAAGGCAGGATTTTACGTGGTGTCTTCTTTTGCTTGACTTTTCTCGGTTGGTAATCCATCTATAAACAGAATGGACATATTTCAGATCACAAATCTGTTGTAGCTTATCTTCAAGAGAGGATTGTAAAATAAAATTCCATAACACGCATCGTGATAAACGGTATCTTACCCACAAGTCTGATATGTATTGACAGACAAATGCAGTTACGAAAACCTCAGCAAGTGGGAATGAAAGCCTGTACATTATTAATTGTCACGTTTGTTCTGGTTCTTTTATAGCGGAATGAAAGGCAAAGTCGTCGAACAACTGCCAAAAATTATAAAGAGGAAAGTGGAAGTGTAATAGACGATGAAGAAGGGGTATTTATCAACTTTTTACCTAGTTTTAATTTAATGGTACTAATCATGTGTATGCTTTTAATTAAGTTACACTGTGGCGTTGACAAAGACATATAATTTAAATTGACCTTGTTTCATCAACAGTCAGCCAGTGAGTCAGTAAGACAGACAGACAGTTTAGACAGTCAGTTAGACAGTCTGACAGTCAGTCAGTCAGTCAGTGGTAGTCAGACAGTCAGTGTCAGTCATTC